>PNEQ01083221.1:0-28019 GCA_003012365.1 Medauroidea extradentata | reverse complement strand
TCTTTCCCACTTCTCGGGATTTGAACCAAGATCTCCCGGTCATGTAGGCTGCACGGAAGCCCAGAGTTACCGAAGCCCCACAGTGGTTGACGGCGTAGCTTGAGAATTTCCGGAAAGAAAACAGAGAATGCGCGTTATCTCATTTGCTGTTATTTGTGATTTATTAACAATAACTGTAATTATTTTAATAGCTGTAATTCATTTAAACTAACTGTGATAGCGATGACCAAAAACAAATAAAGAAAAAGACATTAGTCAAAAATAAAAAAAATCAGCAGCCAGCCGGAATCGAACCGCAATCTTCCCGGCCCACGATCTGAAGCCCAACACGTTGTCCCTGAGCCAAGGAGTCTGTTTGGAAATGTGCGGGCGACGAAGCCACTGAAGAACCAGCCGTCAAATCATGTCTTTCAGCTTGCGCGACGTTGCCAGACTTACCTGAAATTAAATTTGCTCACAGGGGCATAACGGTTCGTTTCCGGACACGGGTTCCCCATCTCAAATTGGTCACAAACCCCACCCCCTCGCGTGGTTTCATTTTGATGCATTACTTTTCGAACACCCTGTATATATAACAATGATGTATAATGAAACAAACCTGGTGAAAGAAGGCGTCGCTATTGGCATTATGTGAGTAGATCATCATCATCAATGTCATCCTCAATTGGTATTTCTTCTGAGTTTGTACAAAATTGTCCCTGGAAATATCCATACATAGCAGAACACCTCAATCCTGCTCGTGAACATTCACAACGTTTGCTGCAACTTGATGTGCAACCACAAGATACTAAATTGAGTAACTCGCTAGGAGCAGGGTCCTGTAGGGTAGTTACTGGTTGTAAACGTCCGTGGCTAAGATGCCAACCCCAGGCAGTTGGTTCCAAGTTGTTACCCATCCACTGCTGAACTTGTAAGTATGTCCGGTATGAGTGATTAGCTGCTGCTGAACTTGTGGGAGGTAAAACAGCCAAATTAAACTTAGAATGCAATTGCTGCTTACTAATAAAACGATTATAGAAGAAATATCTATATTCGTCGAGTTTTGTGGACTTAGTTGCTCCGTATAAGGCAAGTAAAAATGTCTCTCCTGCAGTTGCAATGACGTCATGGGATGCATTTCTTTCAGTAAATACTGCAACACTTTGTCTTAGAATGGGATATTTTTCTAATATTTGTAGGCCTTTAAATTTACTTTTTCGAAAGAGTGCTAAGGTAGTATCACAACCTGTAAAGGAATACAGAAACAACAAGCACTCGAGCGTATTTCTGTGCAAATCTCGTTGCTTCGGTATGTAGAAAAGCGAACTTCTTTTATTCCCTGAGCCGGGCTGAAGGAACCAAAGTTGCATCTCATCTGTTGAAGACGTGGTTAAGAGAATCAGTAGATCTGTGTCTTGTCCAACGACAACTACTCGAGAACCATCTCTTGCTTTTACAATTGCTGCTCCTACAATGGATACATGAGCATCAGCTTCTGCCTCTTCGACATGGACCCCAAGACTTCTTAAATGGTTAGCAAGATATTTAATAATATGTTTTTTATTTCTATTATTTGCGAAAAATTCCGCTTCGGTAGTTGTGGTAACAGCATTTGCACTGATATGTACATCTGCTGACGTCCTTCTTGCTGCTCTCCTTTCTTGTTCATTTCCTTTTGTTGTTGGATATTCAGGATAGCCATCAAATATTACAGTGCAGTTGTCACCATACTGAGTGATAATGTGTGTGCTGTAATTATATACGACTTCTTGATATGTTGCAGGTCTGGGCCCTACAGTACTGTGAAGAATGTGCCCTCCATCTAGTACATAATCGCATCGGTCTATTTCAGCTGATTCCTTTACTTCAAACGCTGAAACAATTGATGACTTCTTGGTTTTCCTCATAGAAACTTCGTCGAAAAGTGAAGGAGGAGTAGGTGCCAGTTCATACTTGAAACATTCTTTGAGCTCGTTAGACCCTTTAACTACACACACAATTCGGTTGAATAACTGTTGTGGGTTTACATCAACATTTTTATCTCTTACTTTGATTGCAGAGTTCATTGATAACATAGCCTTAACTTTGTTATTTCTGTGAATTACTGTATCAGAAAAATTTCTTCCAGCAATAAAGGACATTGATTTTTGTCCCTTCTCAAGTGCTTGATCGCAGTCTGTTGTTGAATCTGCGACTAACCCTGAAGATAAGCTAACTAAATCCTGACTACGCTGGTTAAATGGATTATGCTGTTGCATCCAATTTATAAAGGTATTCTTGTCACGTGTATCTCTAGCTTGACGGCTTGTTCTTGCTTCAACATGTTGTTCTGAAGTGTAGGAAAAGACACCACAAAATTTTTGAAATGCCAAGGACACTTCAACAGAAACAGGTGCAAATGCCACCCATCGCATTAGAGTTGTTTCTGTAATCCCACGTCCATGGGTCAGCCCGCCTGTTGATTTCATACTTCGCATGAGACACTGTTCTATAATCATGTCAGTCCAGGTTCCACTCCAAAATCTGTCTGATTGTCTGACAGTGAAAAACCCTTCAGACGTAAACTGCTTGAATTCGGCTGGAGATAGACAAGACTCTAGCTCCAACATCTTCTGAGCATATAATGAGCAGATTTGGCATACTGCCGAGTGAAAATATGGTAACATCCTGACAATAGTAGAAAGATGCAGATTCCAATTACCAGTTCTCTCGGCTCTAATAAACTGAAGGACAAGTACCATTTGCTCAAAATACTGTATCCACAACTTCAGAGTTCTCCCGATGGCCTTAGCCTCCTCGCACAACGAATCGAAGTCGTTACAAAACTTTGTAACATCACTAGACAGTTTTGCATCCTCAGGGGATATCTGGTTGGATAATAGTTCTTCACACAACTTAAGAAGTGTGCTGATTGAAGACTGTAATTCAGGAAATTGCATACAAATTGTATTGTACAATGCGTTTAAAGTAAGAGTATGTGCTCTCAGACTGCGGGCATATGCTCGTCCTGTCATCATATGTGGTACGCTGTTTTTAGCATACACAGTTTCCCACAACTGTTCCAAACCACTACCCTTCATATTTTGGCCAATACATCCCAAGAATGACATAAGGCAATGAAAGCCTCCTAAACGCACAACAATGGAGGATAAAGGGTAATTTTCATCAGATGCAGCAACTATTTCTGATGATATCCAAAAACAGAGGCTGGTCAAAAGTTACAATACACGTTTGATTTCTTTTAGCACATTCACCCGATGCAAATAACAAGGCTGAGTTAAGTGTCGTTAAATTAGCTGCTTGTAAGTTAATGAAAGGAAGTGGCACTGTTCTAGATGTTTGAAAGCTGCCAGATTATTGTGTTGCTTCTTGCATATACCCATTCCAACTTGGTAAATGGTACTTACAATTTACGAATCCTGCCATCCATAGGAAATCTAAATGGAGCTCTTTTTTAGCAGCTTTAATATCCTTAACAGAAGCAGAGAGATCTTTGATGAGTATTTTTTTTTAGACCAGAATCAGGTTTCCTTTTGTATGGTCTTGTAGGTATTACTGGTGCTTTAATTTCATTTACGTTTTGTCGAGGAATGGAATGGGGGATCGTAACTAGGTTTTTGGTGAAACACATTTAACACCACCTAAAATGTGAATAGTTCCAAATCCATTCAGCGTATTTGTATTTACATCAGCATTATCAAATACATACTGAACAAATGCGTCGCCATCTATAGCAGGCTGTATGACAGATCCAGCACAGTTCATATATTTCATGGTCTCACTATATGAACTGCAAAAACCTAGAGAGTTTACTGTGTCTATTAAATATTTTGAGCCATATTTTAATTGCAGATTTACTGATAGTCCCAACTGAAGTGGGGAAATGAAAGATCTTGGTCTACATGTTGAAATTATTGCAAGATTAATTGCAGCTTGTCGACGATTTCCTTTGCGTGATGATTTATTTTTCCCAGATGTCACACATTTTGTAAACACCATAAGAGTTTTTGGAATTAGGTCTTTGCCACCTTCTTCCATCTTCAAATGTTGGATAGTTGCTTGTATCATAAACTTTAGCTCGTATATCTTCTCTTATAATTGCTGCAGCAGTTTCAACTATTCTGAGTCTCTCACTTCTGACTTTTCTCTGTTTTGATGCCATTGTTCAGTTAAAATTTTATGTGCAGTGCCACAAAAACTATAAATTGCAGGCTTTCCTTTTATCTCGGTAATGATGACCCCTTTGTTATATTTTTCTTTTAGTCGAGTCCTTAGTATGTAATCGGTAATTTGTTGGTCCTCACCACCAGGCAGATTTTTAATAACATCTCTAAGTTCTGAGGAGGTATATTGACATTCACTATTTTCCTCGAGGCGTTCAAAAAGCGAAATGAAGATATTGTCCACTGACTTGTCTTCTGGTCTACCAGGCCTATCGTATGATGTACATTTGTGGAATTGTGAGTAGCAGACTAAATGGTATTTTGCTTCCTCTGATACAAGATCTGTATATGTTGCTACACGAGTACTAACTGTCTGGCCTAACTCATCTTTGCGATTTGCACACATTTGAATAATGGCATCTTTTATTTCATTCGTCTCTATCCTTCGTATTTGTTTTCTTCGATTTTTAGGGAGTTTCAAATTAGGAGGCTCCACCTCCCCACCGCAAAATATACAGTTTTTCTTGTATTCAAATGCCACTTCTCGAGGTCTTAAACGTAGGACTTTTGGGGCAGGTTCGCCAACATCTGGTCTAGTTGAAGCCTTAATGGAGCTGCTTCTTGTATATTCTTTCCTACACATTGTGTGTACTGTAAGTTTTTCGGTGTTTGCCATGGCTACATGTTTGTTATCTTCTCTCTCTTTACTTGCAAGAATGAGGGTGGGTAACCCCTTTTGAACTACTACTATTTCCCCTTCTTGAAGGCTTTTACAGCATAGCAAACATGTTTGTTCAGCCATGATTTATCTTGCTAATCTGAAACAACAGAAAAAACAAACATTATGCATACAATATAATTACAACTGTGTTATTTTTAAATACACATTATAATTTTTTTTTGCACAAATATGGAAGAAGTACCAAATGCAGACGACATAGATTGTAACAGTTTACAGTACTCTCATAACGCCAATAGCGACGCCTTCTTTCATCAGGTTTGTTTCATTGTACATCATTGTTATATATATATAATTTTAAGTTAAATTATGTAAATACTATAAAGTATACGTTGTCACATATTGTTAGTTGATATTTACCTATTTATCGCAAACTTTGACTGGACCTGAGTCCGACAATTTGTGTAAAACCTGGATTTTTTGGTGAAACTGCAACACTAAATTGTTTCTAACTCGAAAACTATTAACTTCAGAGAAAAATTATAATAACCGAAATTGTTTATTGTTTTATTATCTACATTTATTATCTGAAACTTTTTTTCTATCTGTAATGGGTAACAAATTATACGCAAAAAACCACAAATGAGCCGCCATTTTCCAATATGGCGGCTGTAGCACAGCTTCTATCGTAGGGGACTTTTAGTATGTTCAATATTATCACAAATACAACATCTCTACCAAGTTTCTTGCTTGTACTAATTTTTTTTAGGTCAAAACCTATTTTTACTGCACTAATGCAGTTTCTCAGAGCAAAGACTTTTATTCCTGCTACAGCACCAGAATTGTGAAATCCTTGCCATCTTCTTGCAATAGTTCAGAGCACAGACGCTGGGAACTGACCCACCAATATATCACAAAATCAAGACAACCTCCAGGCCTCAATATCAGATAACTCACTTTTCACACCCCCCCCCCCCCAATTCATTGCAAGCCTACACAACCAGACCTACATATATTACTGCCCCATGTTTGAAATTCCAGCTGTGCTTAGTTCACCTTCCGACCGCTAGGCTTACAGGTAACAGAGCACACACTGCTGCTGGATTGCAGTGTACCATGTATCACCGCCCGAGGAAGCCAGTTTAATACTGGCAAACTTCGCGACCGTGCTTCCGCGCAAAAATGTCTCTTGTCCCTTTGTGTGTGTACCTATTTACAAGTATCACAAGTATCTGTACTTCTGTCTGTTATATTACTTTGCTATATTAAAGTGCTTTGTTCAATAAGCGTGAACACTGACTGCTTCACTGTACGCCTTCAAATAGTTAACTTTGCGCCCACCTCGCAACATGTATTATAACAGGAACATCAACTTCCAGATCTCCTGGAGGGTCAAATACTAGGCAGAGGAACGTTTAACCACTTTATTTTCATACTTCAGGGTTTTGCCAATAAGAATGATCAACAGCAATGCTTAAAAAATGAGTGGAATATTATATCTTTGGCCATCTGGCTACTAAAAATTACACACTGTGGCATGCCCCCACGAATTACTTACAGCGTGTCTGCGAAAACGTTGACACAATTGCCACAGAATAGCTTAATTAAATGCGCATATCTTTGTATTATATTTTAATTGTACAATGGGGTACGAGCATGTTAACTTCTGCGGGAACATAACGGTTTGCGGAATAAAGGTTTTTTTTTTGTAAACGGCACACCTAATTATAAGTGACTCTGGAGTTTACCAATGTGTTATTCTTTTTTACTTTATTATAATGTATGACGTCTGTTCCTTATTTTATGAGAATATTACGTCTCATGTAAAATTTAAAATTTACAAAGGTGACTTATGTAACTGTATACAAATTTGATAATTTTTCGTATAATTTATATTTTAAGCAGAATACACTAAATAATGTTAGAGTATTCGTGTCCGTATATTACTTTGCACTAACCTACTGAATAACAGTGGTATTCTCATTATTTTATTTTCAAAAGAGCAACATTTTTCAGGTCAATAATTATAGTAATATATTGAAACTAGTTAAACCTTGCATTTAAATTATTTAAACTTACACTAATTCTGGTGATGTTGGAACAGAGAAATTAATCGGGTGTGAGTTACTTAGATTTGTGACAGCATATTGAAACCATGACTCAATTGACTGAAACAGCACTCTCCCATGCTCCCTGTATTTCTTTGTTATATGACAATGACGTCACAGTGAGCGCTCCTGTGCCAGCCAGCGTGGAAAGGCAAGTGAGGGAGTGAAAATGCATTCTCGCCAGCGTTCTCCCGTGTTATCTAACACTTGTTATGTTGACATACAGATGAGGTTATTTCAGAATTAAATGGCATCAAGTGCTACAAAGACCTGTGGTTTAACAGCCATATTTTCAAATAGATCTACTGAATAGTAATAGAGGAACGCTTAGATTGTATTTATACTCCATCCAGTCTAAGGTTGCAGCAGAAATAATAATTGCTAACGAAATTAATCAAAGCATTTTAATTTTATTTTGATTCCTCACGTTGTGAATGTGCCGTAATACAGTTACCTTATATATTTTCTCCAATATTTCAAAAGAAATGTATGCTGTACAAAAATTTTACTGTCATTCACTTGCATGAATTAGCTGCAACCTTAGAATGGATGGAGTATAGTTATTTGATAGATGCATCGCTCTTGTTGCCTCTCTTCTCTCTTCGAAGGCAGCTAAGCCACGCCCCACTGCATGCTTTACCGCATGGTCTGGAGAGCTTACACGTCCTCTCGGCAGCGTACATACCGCCCTTAAAGAGAAATGAGTTCAACATTTTCCACAAAATAATATGTTTCTTCGAACATGGTTATCAATACGTAACACGTTTGGTGGAATTTTACTGACACATTTAAAAAAAAAAAAAAAAAAAAAAAATAAACCTACATGATCAACAATTTTTCATGTTTATTAACAAGATATTTCAAGAAAGTAGTTTCATTGCGAAGCTTATAACAGTAAAGAAAAAGAACAGTTTCATAGTATTAAACAGAATACTGAAGAAAAATATTTCATAACGTAGAGCTTGGCAATACTTGCCCAAGCGTTGATGGAAAACGTATGTTGATGGTGATTCACAAAAGTCGCATTGGGGTTTTCCACGTACCAAATGTGATTGTTGTGACAGTTAAAAAAAGCATGTCTGTTAAAGCATGCTTCATCACTAAACAACACTTTCTTTGTCAAGTCGGAATCCAACTCCAGATGTTGCAGTACCCACTGTGTAAAATTCACTCTACGTGAAAAATATTCTGGTAACAAGCTGTGCACTTTGAGCAGGTGATATGGGTGCATCCGATTTTTATGTGATACTCGCCAAGTCTTCTGGTTAGAACATTGAAAATCATTATCCAACGCCGAGTGCATGTTGACGGATTGTTGTTAATAAAGTCTCGAACTGCTTCTTCAAAAACTGCTGTTCTTACATAGAAGCTACCGTGAGTTTCTTCGTGGAGTTCATTCAATTCACACACTGTGAAGTGGTGTAATGGTCCACGCGCTCGGCATTCATCCACGTTGACGCGCGTTCAAACCACAAGTAAGGCAGCTCTGTCCAGATTTTTTTCACGGTTACCTTATTCGTGTAAAAGTAATTTGGTACAAGTAGAGCACAAAGCCAAGTAAATTGAATCATTTTCCTCAACACAAAAGCAATTGTCCAAATTAACTGTTTTTATCTCGTGCAATCTCCTCAACCTCAAAACCCCTTTTTTTAATTTAAAGAAAAAAAAAACAACAAACCAGCTGTGGCAATTATGAAGACGAGGTCTTTTTTTATCGTTTTATTATTTTTTTATAGGAGTAGGAAACACTGTAGCTTTTGTAAACTAAAATAAACATGCGTGTTTTTGACAGTTTGTTATTTCTGAGGCTGAATTAAAAATAGCCAGTCAGCAATACAAAATAAAACAACGGTGTCCTGTACGTGATTTGAACCATGGATTCGGGACCAGTAGTGGACCACGCTCACCACAGGGTTACAAACACAAGTTAAAGATTCGGCTGTCTGCAGTGGCACTATGGGACACTTCCCATTTGGTTCACCTTTGCCTAATTAAACAGCTACAATCACAGTAGATATAGACAATCCGCTCACTTTGTATTTGCTGCAGTATTTTGGCCGTAGTTTAGAAATGGTGTTTTGGAGACCCAAGGTTCCTATCTTTTTGTGACTTGGCGTGGTGCCCCCGACCAGTTTGTCGGTAACCTTTACGAACACGTATTTGAGGCACTCAGAACACAAGTGGTGTCTCTCCATGAACACTGTTTGCTATTTTCTGGTTTAAAATGAGTTTCTGATAAAGAAAAATAAAAAGTTTTCTTGCAAATATATTTAACACACAAATATAAATTTTTTGGACTTAACCACTTGTATTCTGAGCGCTTCATTTAGCACTTAATATGCAGTTATAACTTTTGTTGCTTGTATTTGGTGTTCTGGTGTCCTTCAACCCATCTTCCACAATTTCCATTCTGCTTCAAAAATATATCTGTTGATATCTTAAGGATCAACTTTGTAGAATTTGATAGTTTTCTCGACATCAATGAACTGTTTTCTCATTCCACTTTGTGGGATAAAATTCTCGAGGCCCAGTAAAATATTTTTGTGCTCTGTAAACTTGTTTTTCAAATGTGTCAGTATACAGTCTAAATATGGTACAAAACTACTCGTCAGAAGTTAGACAACAACAATATCACACAACACTTCCCTTTAATTGTTTAAACAGCT
Organism: Medauroidea extradentata; assembly: GCA_003012365.1. Taxonomy (NCBI): domain Eukaryota; kingdom Metazoa; phylum Arthropoda; class Insecta; order Phasmatodea; family Phasmatidae; genus Medauroidea; species Medauroidea extradentata. Next base: position 18,424 of record PNEQ01083221.1, on the reverse strand, counting down.
AAGACTATAAGTTGAGTCTCTCCGGGCTTTGACATGTCAACTTGACTGCCTGTGTTGAATAGCATTTGATGTTTGGGGTGAAAATCCTCTGAAATCTTATTCATTGTCACTATTACCTAGTCTGGCGAGACTGTTCTGGTGACTTCCTCCTTGAATATAATCTCTGAGACCTCTCACCAACGGGAACCCTGCTGCTCTGGCTTACTGGGAGTAGCCTGTCCAAAGCCTCTGACAAGCCTGGCCTGGTCACCCCGAATCAGGAGTGCCCGTCTGGATCCTGTTACCAGCAGTTGACTACTGCTTTGAACTGGCTGATCTCTCTGCACCTGCCTCTGTATTAGGTTTTACCCCACTCATCTGCTCACAAAGTTCCTCATGCCTAAGGTTCCCACAACTTCAAATGGTCGGTATGCACATACCTTATATTTTGCCCATAAGCAAGTGGTACATAACCACTATCACCTCCTTTTTCACTTTTCGGGGAACCCAGTACATTTCCTCTGAAAATCTTTCACCTATACCAAATTTCTTATTGCTGGTCTCCATAGCATAATTGGTTAGACCCTGATGTACGGTGTGAGAGATCCAGTGTTCAAATCCCAGCTTGGGCATGGATGGTGTGTTGTCCCTTCACCTCACCCTCATCTGCTATTAATATCTCGTTAAAGGGCCATAAAACCTTATCACCACCAAGTCTCGTACTGTAAAGCTTCTCTGTGAGCCCCTGTTTTTATCCAACCGGCTCTCCATCTGATCTTGGTGTTATGAAATTCCTTGTGAAAATGCATGTTTTAGTAAGGACAATCGGATACAGGGTTGCTGTTGTAAAAAAATTGTGTTTTTCTGGTCTTCGAATGTGGTGTATTCCTGTAAGAGAACAGAAACACATTTACTTACTTTTGCAAGGTACAGTTGCTCTTACTTTCTTTGTTGTCTTTTAACTGATGCGTCAGTGCTAACTTGAGGGTTTGTACTTGCCTTTCAGCTGCGCTGTTATACTGATGATATGGGGAAATCCTAACATATTTCACCCCATTCACTGCCAAAAAGTGACAAACTTTCTCTGACTGAAAGGGTGGACCATTGTCTGCCACAATTACTTCCAGTAACCAATAAGGTCACAAATGGTGTTCACAATTTTCCCACTGCATAAAATGCAGTCGTATTCATCATAATCATGCCTAACCACTTAGAAAAGTCCGCTACTATCGAAAACTTTTGTCTTTGATGTTCTGTAAAATCAAGGTGCATCCGTTGCCACTTCTGTCCTGACCTATTCGAAGGCTGCAAAGGTACTGGTTGTGTTGCATTTTGGATCTGCAAACACATGACTTACTGATGTACCATTTTCTAGATATGTTTGTCCAATTGGGCCACCATACGTAACTTCTGGCCTACATGTTCATGCATATAATTCCTAAATGCTCTGCGTGTAACAGTTATAATACTGTACTTCTTTTTGCAATTTCTCATATATTAATATTCTATTACCCTGCATGATACAGTCTGGTTCCCATGAGATCTCTAGTTTCCTCGTGACAAAATTCTTCAACTCTTCTGACACTGTGGGAGGCCAATTCCGCAGCATAAAGTCTGACACTTTTGACAGGACTTGATCCCTTTGTGTTGCCTATGCAATATTCAACACTTGCGATGGTACATATGGAAGTGCTGCAGAGAAAAACGGTTTTATCCTCACTAGGATTCTTTCACTTTATTTCAGTCACTGGTGATGGCAAAAGCACAACAGTGCAGCTGCATGACAGATCTCCGAACCTGATTTGTATTTCACCTCGTAATGATATAAACTCTAAGCACTATTGCCTAACATTGAATTCTGGCCGTCGCCATGACTGGGACACGTGCTGGTTCCAAAAAGTGCAGTAAGTACCTTGTGATCAGTTACTAAAACAGATTTTTGACCATACAGGTAAGTGTGAAATATCCTAACTGCAAATACTAAAACTAAGGGCCCCCGTTACATTGATGCCATTTGATTTAAGCCTTTTCAACACCTCAACTAGCCAAACATGAGCCTGTGCCAAACTACCAACAACCATTAAAATATTGTCCCACGTACAAAATCTCCAGATATACCTTTCAACATCTGCTCCATTTTATTTTGAATACACATGTACTACAGAACTCAAAGAGCAGGTGAATGTAACAATATAAACCCTTAGTGTAGATTGTCAGTGATGGCTGTCTCTGTTTACTTACAGGCAATGGGGTGTAGGCTGAACGTAAATCAGTAACTTAAAAACCCCTTGCCCATGCCAGTTCGCTGAAAATCTCCTTTGGTTTGAGTAAGAGGTAATGGTCAGGCTCCACAACAGGATTCAATGACACCTTTAAGTCTGCACATAGCTGAACCCTTCCATTTTTTTTAATGCATATAATGGGGTTTCCCCATAGAGATTTACTTAGAGGTGTGTTGCTCCTCTGTGAAATAACCTTTTAAGCTCTGCTTCCACAGATGCTTTCATTGCCAAAGGTACGTTACTGGCCTTGCAAAGCACTGGAATTGCATCTTTTTTCCATACTATTTCTGCCTCTGAATCCGAAATCACTCCAATCTTTGACCCAAACAGAGACTTCTATTCTGACAACAAATCACCGACAGTGGCTGCCCGTTCCGACGAAAAGAATTTATCATGCACTTGGTGAATGTGGTGTTGCTTCTGGCCCCCTTCCATTGTACCCACAATACCTATCCAGTCTAACTGCGAAGTTAATAACTAATTTCATCCTATCAATGTGGGTAGTGATTTCCATTGACTATCAACCACCACCGTTGGTAGTCACTTGATGGCCCGATACTCGACCATAATATGACACTCGCTCACACAATGTACAGTGGTTGTCCGAAATTAGTTCTCAAGATCAACCTAATCTTATACAATGCACATTACTTCAACTTTGCCTGATAAGTACTGTCTGAGCACACCAATATCATAGCCCCAGTATCAATTATCATACTTAATTGATAGCCATTCAACTGAACCTCAACTTAAAAATAATTTGCATCACTCTTTACATAACTAAAGTTAATGTTAGGCAAATCTATGTCTTCCATTTTTACCTCGTTTACCCAGTGTACCCCTTGCATCACACAAGCCTGTTTAATGTGCTCACACCTTTTGTACTCATTACACAAATAATTTGCAAAGGGACAATATACTGCCAAGGAGTTGTACTAGTGCACCTATAGCAGTTTCTTGGCTGTCACTGATTAGCTTTAGACCTGCCACCTGAGTTGTTCTTTGTTCTTATACTATTGTTTCGCTCACTCTTAATTGAAAAGCAAATGCACTGTCAGATTTGCGGGCCAAATCCTCTTGCTTGGGTGGTAACCTCTCCGGCTGCAATTCTTTCGACAGTTTGGCTGTTTCCATGATATGGCTTTTTCCAACGCTAACTGGAATGTACTTGTCCTCCACTAACAACTTAGTCACTATTTCCTTATTTTCCAAATCTTTTACAAATGCATCCCTTAAGGCTTCATCGAGAAACTAACTATACTCACATGCCATGGACATCTTTTGCAAGGTCACAGCATAATCCGGTATACTTTCCATGGTCCCTTGTTTACTCTGTAAAAGCTTCACCTTCTTTGTATAGCTCATCATTAAACTTTGTTCTTGGCTTGGCTGGCAAACACAAATTTTTCAACACTGAGTAAGCCTTGCTTAGGACCTAACAAAGTCAAAAACACACAACATCATTCCTCTTCCTTTATTTTGTTTGTTTTGAAGTAATGCTCTAGCTGCTCACTCAAAATCATCTTCTCCGCTGTTGAACTCTTAAGTCTTGTCTACCAACATCTTATTTGTTCCTTGTCTTCCCTTCACATTTCCAGTAAACACACATCCCACTGGCTGTTTACAAAGACTTCCTTTGATAAATATACAATCTCATCTTTGTCGCCAGTTTGTAGATTGATCACTAAAATTTATATGTTAAAACACCCTCAGAAGTTAAGAGCTGTTCAGCACCCTAGTCATCACTGTGCCTCTCGTCCTGCATAACAGTACTCCACTACTCTAGTCAGTGCATTGTCTCGTGATGAACCAACACAATATATTTTGGAATAGCTAACCTTTCATGGACTGATGGCCAAACACCTGGAAACTTTACTTTGGGCATTGTGATAAAGCACTGCAAATTCTTTTTCACAAATTTCCCTTATTTCTGAGATCATTCTTTCCACATGTTCATTTTTGGTCCAAGCTGTCTCGTTGCAAGAACTGCAATACGGGTATGTTAAAATTTTTGTCACTACTAGAAACGAGACAATGAATTCATAAGAGCACAAATTTGAGTGTAGGTCCGATGCTTTCATCCTTGCTGGAAAGTCACCTAGTCCTCTTTCTATTGACTGCTCCAAGGCTCTAGATGATAGTAAAATCTCGGAAAACACAGCAACACAGTTGTGCATTGCATCTCATTGAGTATCATTATAGTTGTGAACCTCACAGTTACTTATCCCTGCAGCATCCTGCCCATCCTTCAATATCTTACTTTGCTGGGCTGGACCTCTAAAAAATATGGCTGTTGTAAATTACAGAAACGATATGTGGCGTGCCGAGAACCAGATAGATATTCCGTGCTTATTTTTTAAAGTTAATTTTTATAATGTGATACTTCCTTTAACATTTACCAAAAACAAAGTGTTTTTATAAAAATTAAATGTGTAATGTGGCCTAAGTTGAGTTTACGTAATTTTGTGGCGTGTCGGCCTAAGGGAAACGTGCATCATTATGTGTCAGTTCGTTGTACAGGGTTGTGTTTTGGATAATTAAGTCCTGAAAACATGTTCAAATTGCCTATATTAAAACAGTATTAGGTTTAGATTTTCAATTTTTGGGGGCAGCTGACCCTCTGCCTCCCTCTGGCTTTGCCATTGAGTGAGACAAATGTGAAGGGGGTGGGAGAAAGGGGCAGAAAGAGATGGGAGTTTCTTTCAAGTTCTGGTGGTGGTATGCTGGCATACATAATGTTACGGCTACGACTTTCCAGCTTTATACAGTTTACAATTGCCTTGGCTTCTACTGCTTAAAGGCACCGTCTACATAAATTTTCATAATATTTTTGTTTTTATATGTATTTGTAAGAGATATTTTTTTTCTTATTTTAGACACAAGTTATGACTAAATTTTTGTCTTATGAATTTGTTTCTTTCACATAATTTTTGCATAATGATTCTGAAACATGTAAATTTGCATTTTTTTACGATTTTATGTACACCCCTAAAACAAACTGACATACCAAACTGAAAAAATTTTTTGTAGTAAATAATGATTTTGTAGTGTACAAGGTCACCTATATAAAAACAAAATTCTTTTTCAAATTTTAGCAATTTTTTAAAATACAAAAATATTTTTAATGAGGTTGTATAATGGTGATTTTCAGCATGTTGTTAGCAAACACAAATTTATTCTTAGTCAATTATTTTTGCTTTTCTGTTTTTGTCAAATTTAGATATGAAGTCCTGTATATTTTAACATTTTGACCAGAGAGTTCTTTGTTAGTGTAAGACTTTCGGGCATGAGTTTGGTAGAATATTTTTTAATGTGTTTTGTGCCCACTCGGGCAGAGACACGCCCTGCCCAGCCAAAACGGACAAAATTGAGCAAGGACTGTGAATCCACGGTCAACTAGTATTCTCAACACATAATATACAACACAGGGTGAGGGGCACAAAACACGTGAATTCACGACATCAATTGTATTACCAATTTCAATTTACAGGTATATGCATACTTGCCCAAAAGGTACATTATAAAAAATGCAATTCAATATTATAATTCACAGGAACCTGCAGCGAGGATTCATTAATATAATTAGAAAACATAATTACCAAAAACCCGACTCTGACCCACTCGCCACATCGACACTCAGCCCGCACATAGTAAATTGAAAAAGAGGTAAGGCAAAACAAACAAAGAAAGTTAAAAGGAAACGGAACTAATAACAAGCAAAACCAAACTAGGGTACACATGCGGTTTACTGAACTGAAGAAATCGACGGATCACATGACCCTATTTAAAATAAGTTAAACTTACCAAACAAACGCCAATGGAGCGTCAAGGTAACGAGTGGCAAGCAACCTTGCTCTGCAGGCGCAGGACTCAGAGTACCGGAGCACACAATGCTAGGTGGCCAGGTAGTGGGGGGAAGAGGGACTAGAAGAGAGAGACGAAGATAAGCAATGGGACCCGAATATCTACGAAGACCGGCGAGGTGGCACGGGCCCTAGAACCATCACAAACACAAGGGCACAGATGATGAAAGTCCAAGTTTCAATGGGCGCAGAAGTTATTCACAGGGCGTAGTACAATAAATAGTGGCTGAGTTGAGAGTCCAAACACAAATAATCTTCGGGGGTTCTAGCAAGGGTGTGCTGACACAGTACAGTTATAATTGAGTAGTCCAGTTCCAAAACTCGTCTTGTCCACTTTCATTAAAACTGCGCAAATTGCGAAAAACTGATTTGCGAACCCGTTTGTTACATGGCCAAAGCAGTTTTCAAAGTGCTTCTGTTATTGAATAAGGCGAGTTTTGGAAACTATCATCACGTCAACTTCAGCGCACGTTTCAAAGCTACACAAAACTGTTCAGAACTCATATTTCCTTGGTGATGGACAAGACGAGTTTTGGAACTGGACAACTCAATTGTCTAGTGTTTGGTACAATTTTCACCTTTGCAAGAGTGTTAGGTACAAAATTGTTACACCATGCATTTATCATTATTAGCTGTTATCCTTCGAAATAGGTGCTATCAAACAGTACACATACCAGTGTATAACTTATTGCTCCATAATTTAATTTTACATGTGAGGAAATAATGCAACATTCAGCCATGTTTATATTACAGTGTGGCTACTATTTAGTTATTCTTCTCTATGCTTTTTGTGAATATCTCAGTTTTTAACAGTAAAACCAGTCAGTGATGCTACTTTTTTGCAAGTAGTTTTTGAACTGGTGCTTAAGGTTTGATAATTTATATCATATTTTAGGTTACTTGATTCTGTGGTCAGAAAAAGTTTTTTCCTTTATGGCAGAAATTGTGCACATTACTACGAAGGTATATATTCTGAGATTTTTGTATTGTTTTGGGTGCCTGTTCATTGACAGCTTCTCATTAATATATTTCTGTACTAACATTTTTTTACATTGTGGCACGAGACATGCCCGTTGCTTTGGGTATTCTGAAATATTTACACATAAGTGATTTGAAATAAATAAAATATATTAAACTTACAAGTGATACCTGTATTTAAAATTATGCTGTATAACATCACAGTTAACAGCCATATAAGATTATGAATTTTCAAACGTGACAGAATGTAAGAGAATTTGTTGCAGTTTGTGCTGTTGAGAATGTATTAGATGTCATGTGTTTGTGTGAGCTGTTGTTCATGCTATAATTTCATGGGAAAGCTGCTATGTGGAGACATTTAGATATAAGTGTTTATATGTGACACATAAAAACTCTACAACACGGTGTTTTTTTGGATAGTAAGTGCTACCTCAGTTTCAGTTCCGCAAATAAGCACTTCCTTTGTAACTTCCAAGACAGGCTTGCACAGCTATTCTCCCCTCATGCTCTTCAAATGCTGCTGCCTCACCTATGACTTTTTAATAATCGCGACAGCCTCCCTGCTAGCAGTGCTTTCAAGCCTTGATTTTCTCAGAAACTAGTCTGTTTCATGTTGTAAAGTATTTGCTTTCGAGTAAAAAATTACACTGTATGAGTGAAAGTTACCTTTCAGGAAATATAAGTCTGAACTAAACATTTATTTCAAGAAGAACATTGTGAGCAGACTGACTGGGCATGCATTGTTACCTTGCTTACCCTTACAAGAAGACATTTGTGTGTATCTGCATCCCTCCCTCATGTAAACAATACTGCTGTTATCCTAAGGGAAATGGGCCGCAGTTGGTGCTGTGGCTAAATCACTTATTTCCCACCAAGGCGATCCTGGTGGGGTCTGTTCTACGGACCTACATTTTAAAGTGCAGACTAAAATCTCTTCACTTATACTAAGGTGTCAGTTGAATACAAAATTGTATCTTGGGGGAATTATTCAGCAGTTAATTTTGCAGGCACCACAAATATAATTGTTTATGCATTTTGTTTTCTGAAAGATATGTGATGTTTCAGTGAATTTTTTTTATGCTGTGAGGGTAGTAACTGTTTGGATGGTTGTATCCATCTACAAAATTATGTATAGGCATACAGAATATCCTGGAATTTTCACATAAGATGCACACCATGTGAATATTGCACAAAATTGGAGATGAAAATGTTAGTAGCAAAATGTAGTGCAATGTGATTATTTATGCACAATGCACCTTGGGTTTACGTACTGCCACCATTCTGGCTAACATGTTATCGGTGCTGGTTCAAAATTCTAGTCAGTCTTAAAATGTTTTTTTTTGTTACATAGAATGTGATTTCGACAATTGTTCAAAGGCCATTTATTGTGCTTGGCTATGCATGGAGTGTCTTGCTGTATTGTGCATAAGTGTTTTTTGTGACGTGTATAGTGGCTCTGAGGAGGGGGAGAGGGATTGCTGCCCAGCATGAGCTGATCTTGATGCTGCTGTGAGTTGCTGTAGTCATGTTTCCTGCTTGCAGTTATTCTTGGTGAGCATGGCATTATTTCCAGGCAGCTGTGTGTCCTTCTGCGTTGCAGTTATACATTTGGTGCGTGTATGAATTGTGCTTTAGCAAAGTCTCCACATCACTCACATTGTGTGGTACGTATGAAATGGGACTGGTTCTTCTTAATTTGGTCTTGTGCTCAGTACAATCAAGTGACAGTTTGAATCTTGGTATCCTGTCATATTATAATGCAGAAAGTTTGTGTGCCATAATTCTGACTGAGCTGACATCATGTGTTGATTTGTGTTATATGTAGTTTACGATGACGTCTGCTTTTTGCAGCTCCTCCAGTGGTGGATTTAGGAAGGGGGGGGGGGAGGGCTACCGGGCTGAAGCTCCCTCAAAATCGTGTTCAACATTATGTAGCCAAAGTATGTCCAGTCACCTCAAGGAAAATTGAGTTTTTATGGTGATCCAAGTACATTTAATGTGTCCTACTTGTATGTATGTTGTTTTTAATGTTTTGTAACAACAAACAAGAACACTTTTAAGAAGGCTGGTATTTTTTACAATCTATAAAGTGTCCCCCGCCCCAAAACCATGTTTCTAAATCCGCTATTGAGCTTCTCAATGAGGTAGTTTTCTGCAACAGCGATATCGAGATTTTTAACACTGCCTTGCTGTTATGCTTGTTTTGTATGTGTAACGCAGGTTTTGTCCTGTCTTCTACGCCTGGATGGCATTTTTGTGGCCATCCTGTAAGTCAAAAGTAGGCACAGCTCTTTACATCACATTTAGGTTTTTCGAACACAATGCTCAGGTGGCCAAATGAGGTCACTATTTGTGTAGTGTCCTTCACAAAGATAGGGACACTCTTGTACCACAATTGTCTTTTTTAACAATGTGTCAGTGTGTGTATAGTTGTAGCTCTGTTCTATAGTGTAGGCTAAGTTATGAAAAATTATTGCTCATAGCAACAAGAGCGCTGGTTGCTGTTTGCCAGACTTGTGGCCCGTGATTACGCTGTAGCCTGAATAGGTCCTTCAGCCCCGTTCGTAATTTTGGATTGAGTTTCGGCGGTGATGTGGTTAGTGCACATTTTTTTTCCTAGGTTGGAGTTTCTAGTGGGGGTATCTCTGTTTCTCTGCTCTCCTGTGCCGCCGTCGTTCTTCATTTGACTGTTGTGCCTTCTGCTAGAGTGGCCATCGAGCAGATTGAATGGCATTGGAGAGCGGTTGTGGGCTTTCGGCAGGGGGGAGTGGGAGTGTGGGTGGGAGGAGCGGTAGGCTTGACGAAGGGGTGGCGAGCATTCATCCTTTGCAGTGTCAGCTCACCTCGGCTTCAGATGATTTGATAAGCGCGGGTGCGCTATGCACGATGAAAGTCAGTCTCTGTAGTCTTGCTGATGTTCGGAACAGTAGAGTGGTGGTAGACTGGTGCCTTTGGGGTGGCAGTGGCTTTTGCCAAGAGCTGAAATTTTCAGAGCATTTCTGTGAACTTGTTTTCGCCATCTTGGAGTCTACGCCCAGGATGTACTAGGGTGGTGACTACATGAGGTATGTTAGAGTGACGTTCATTTGGATAGCCTCTTTTGAATTGGGTGATTTCTCTTACTTAGACTACAGTTATGAAGAATTTGTGTGGCAAGGATATTAGCTCGTAATTTCGTCACTCGTTAGGGAAAGTGCAATAAGAAAATTAAACTCGGATGTGTATCGTTGGGATTCGAAATGGCATTCTATAAGCCTGAAGCTCTTAAAATCTGGGTGTCGCAGGATCGTTTGAGTAGTGAATGAATGTTTTGTGAATTGAAAGTAATATGTACTAAGAGAGAAATGATGTTGCCAATAGAGTTTAGCTCGCCTACCTTATTAGGATTCTTAAGAAATTTTGTTTTGAGAGCTAATGTGTTTTAAATGTGAGTATTGTATTGAAGTGCATTGCGACCATAATTATAAGGTTTGTGTGTTTGAAGGTGCATAAAATCCTTCATTCCAAAAATTTAGTTTTCTCATTTATGCAACCTTTGTCACAATACCTATAAGACTAGATTGTCGACCAAGTAACTCCACATAGAGGAGACGTGTTTAAGAACTGTTGAATTGTTTTTTTTTTTAAAAATGATTTATGGTACAAGCCTTGGTCAATGTGTACATTTGAAATTGACTTTGCCTGCTTTTCTGAACCTAGGCCTAAATCTATTTCTTCTTCCCAAGTTCTTTTCAATGATGACTTCTCTGCAGCCATATTGGTTGTTTTTCATTCTCAGATAAGTGCGTAATATTTTAGGTGAATCAGTCAATGTAAGCATTTCTGCACTCTGGTACTAAGCTATCTGCCTGCCTGGAAACCTGGAGGATGTGCATCTGCTATGTTAATCTCTTTACTGTGGAGCTCTTAAGGACATATCTGCCTATAACACGGAGAAGACAGCAACGTAGTAATAATAGTAATAATAATAATAATAATAATAATAATAATAATAATTTTTAGACAGTTTTTAATTACTTAACTACATGAATTAAGTAATGGAAAAAAATGCTATCATTCTCTAGATGTATAAAAAAGTTCACTGATGGACTGACTAACGATTGACATATCATTCCTGGTAAGTTGGCTTTTGCTCTTGCTATAAAAGGCTTGTCATTTTCAAATACTGCTAATGAGAATTTTGATATTCGAAAGTGTGTTAATGAAGACCCATTCATCTCACTTGAAATTTTTGTGAAATCTATTGATAAAGCAAGCTGTGTTTTAGGAGTTTCCCCTATAAAAATTATGAAAATGAATGACAAAATGATACACCTAGAAATAAGATGAACTGTGAACAAATTTTCTACTGAAATTAAAAAAAATTTATACATTTAGCATGAACGTTCAGATAATAGCTACGGAGGAAGAAGGATCGAAACAGTAAACTACTGATGTTACTCAAAATATTAAAATTATCTTGTCAAAATCTCCAGTGAAGGATAAAGATCTGTAAATCCAATACTCAGAAGATACTAATTATTAATGTAGTGCCAAAATAATTGGTCAACAAAAATAACTTACCAAGAATAAGAAGTGAAATAATATTTTATTGGAAGAACCTGTGAAATTGTACATGAGCATAGTATCATTCACAGCTAACTTGTATAAAACCATGAAAATAGTTGTTTGAAGAAACTAAAGAGTTAGTTCAATTTGATGAAAGTGATGAAATTAGTAGGATCGGTTCTGGAATGAAGGATACAATATCAGTTTTCCTTGATAATGGGAAGAAAGAACTAAAGCAAAAACTTTTAATCTTGTGTAATTTATATATGAAAAGCTTAAAGAAGAGCAACAATCAGTAAAGGTTGGGTTTTCCACATTCTGTTCTCTTCGTCCCATGTGGTGCATCCTCGCTGGAGCAACTGGCACTCATTCTGCTTGTGTGTGTTCAGTTCACCAAAATTTCAAACTTATGGCCATAGCAGCAAAAGTAAATGAATGGAAGATACTTATTGAAAATATAAAGTGTGGAGTGAACTGTGAGGATTGTATACTTAAAGAGTGCCCAAAGTGTCCTGGAATAGCAAGCTCAATTGCGATTGTAGTTGAAGGGTGTGGAGTTTAGGGAGTCAGGAGAGTACAGGTACACAAGACAGAAGTTGGTGGGTTCAAAATCAGGGACCTATGTGCGAAGGAGAAATTTCCAAAGGCAAGGATGTGGGGTGCTGGTCAGGAAGGGAGTAAACTATGCGAAGGTAATGGCAGCAAGTGAGCTATAAGACACAGTGTGCAAGTATTTAGGGGCCACATTCATAGATAGCAGAAAGTGGATAGGATTCGAAAGTGTAGGAAGTAATAGGGTCCGCTAGACAGAACAAGGAAAGAGGAGTTTGTGGAACCTTTTGGGCAGGGAGACAGCTGGTTGTTTAGAGAGGGCCAAAGATGAGCAGGAAGGACAGAAATAGCAATCACTGAGAGGCTGGTGTAATAATTGGGGTTCTGAAGTAGAGAAGACTGGAGATAGTAATAGACAAGGCATATCGAAGCAGTAGGATTAAAACTTGTAAGGATGCGGTAAAAACCATGGTTGTAAACAGTCAAAGTGCGTATGGCACGTTTGCTGCTTTCTGGGGTAAGGTTGAAGGATACGGGGCAGAAGTAGTAGCAGTGGCGATGTGGTTGACCAGGGAGGTGCTAGACAGTGAATGCAAGCAAGATGAATTCATAATGTTCACAAGAGATAGGGAAGGAAGGGGAGGAGGTATAATGGTGTGTGTAACGGAGGGGTTAGAAGGGTTGGTGGTATGGATTAATGAAGAAGAGTAAGTGATGGAAGTAAAATGAATTATTATAAGTATAACAGTAGTGGCAGCATACAGGCCATCAGGGCAAGGATGGGGTATAATTGAGGTGATAAAGGACATGATCGAGACACTCAGGGACAGGCAATGTGTTGTTGAATATGGCAGTTGTACAGTGGATAAAGGGAGAAGAAGGGATGGGTAACGTGATGCAAGGAATAGCAGCGCAGTTAGTGAACAGAGGTTTGGTGCAGGCAGTAGAAAAAACTACTACATGGAATGAAGAGAGGGAGGGATTCATATTAAATGTGGTGTTAGTCTAAAAAATGAACGTCGCCAGTATCAGCCAATACTATCAAGTTTAGTTTCACAGTTCCTTGCCGAAACCGGTTCACATCACTTGAAAACAAAATAAAGCTCCACGTTACATCTCAACCAAAGTGGATGTGGGAAAACAAGAAAAAATGCAGAGAATGACTCACAAGGTCAGATGAGAAACAAACCTAACATGACTAAAAAAAATAGTAAATAATGCTGTAGTGTTATGATTTTGGGTGATAGGGGCCTTGTCATGCAAGGGGTATTGCTGAATGATCATCAAACACTAGTGTTAGTGCCACTAAATTCACAAAGCCAGGGGCACCTCTTAACAAAGTGTTACATTGTGTGCAGGATGAATCTTCAAGCATAAAAGACTTTTGACTCCTTAGTGATCATAGGAGGCTCAAATGACATTGCAAAAAATAACTGTGATGAAATGGTACAAACACTTGATGATAACCTGAAAAAAAAATTAAAAACAAGAATGTTATAGTTTTCAGCCTTCCACCAGATACGATTCAGAAGATAATTCATGTGTTAATCTGGCTATCAGAAAAACAAACAGGAAAATTGAGGAAATCTATCAGAAATGTTCAAATGTGAACTTTATTGACATCAGTCAGATGGATAGAGGCATGCATACCAAACATGGCCAACATCTGAACAGCAAGGGTAAAGATCACATAGCTCTGAAAATCAGTGAGCTTGTTTCAACAGGTAAAAATACAAAAGCCACCCCAAAAAACCTACATTTCTAGATAAATGGCTGGCCAAGAAAGTCTGCACTGAAAGAAAAATTGAAAATAATAGTCCTAAACCCACGCTTCTCGACAAGTGGATTCTGCGCAAAAATCCTGTCTCAAAAAATAATTTTGTATCTCAAAGTCCCAGGGAAGTAAGATATCTCTGAAAGGCCAACTCCACTTGCAGCATCAACGTCACCACCCGCACCAACTTCAACAACAGTACCAAGTTCTTCTATATACTCAACTTGACGCCGGCCGCAGGGCCAGCGTATGGGTTAAACCCATAACGGCGCAAGTGTGTCCTTTCCCACCCACCCAAAAGTATTCTCAGACTCTCCCATAACCATCCCGCAACCCCACAGTGTGTATGCATGCCAAATCATTCAGTGCGAAGTGTATTGTGTATCAAACAGCATAGTACAGTGTGTGCCGAAGGCCATCATGGGTTACCACGTTCGCTATGTTTACTTTCGTGTTTTCAGCAGACATTTGGAAATGCATCATTCAATATCAGCAAAATATGTAACGCCATTTATTATGTAATTTAGTGTGTCATTTTCATATTAATATTAATATTTCACACGCACCAGGTACCGGAAGTGTGTAAACCCCATAGCGAGGCAAGGAGCCCCTAGCGGCTGCCTTCCTCGTGGCAGTTCGTCATCGTCTTCTGGAGAGGTAAGACGCCTGTCCGTGTGCTCATCATCTTTTGTTTCACTGATTGTTAGTTACCCATAGTCTCGTTAGTATACCGGTTCACCTTTGCTTAGCACACGTTACCAGATATTCCCCATTGCATTGCACATCCGCTTAACCTAATAATTGTGACCATTTTTGGTATTTTTAACGTAAACACCGCATCGGCATCACCACCGCCACGTGGTTAGGGACTTTTGTATCGGGAGCCATCGGCACTCATCCTTCACCATACGAGGTTCGTTTTGGTATTGTTTTATTCAGCCTTATTTTGCACACGCGTTGCTAGGGTTATTTTGTATTTGTGTAACATTTTAAGGGCGTAATTAATGTTTTTGTGACCAACCACGTGCAGGTTATTACACCGCCATTGTGTTCAGCATACATGTGAGCAGTGCGTTGTACATTCGTTACATTATCATGCACTCATGCAATTCATCTTGTTGAGAGCATCACTCTGTGTGCAGCGTGTTACGTACCATTCACCTCACCACCGGCCTAGCATAGCTCGCCACCGTTTTCGCACTGTACCGCTAACATCACTTGTAGAGCCCTACCACACTACAACGTGCACGGGAACAGCTGCCTTGTGACACGTTAGTTAGGCAGGTGCTCACCGCAACTCAACTCTCTACGCCAGCTTCCAAGCGAACCTGATGGTCCATCATAGTGGCCGCCAGCCCCTCGCTGCCTAAGGAGGTGCACCTTCTGGTGTCGTAGACTCACTTTTCGTACACCAGCTCCACACTGATCACTCACCAACCATGTACGATACACCAGCCGGTCGAAGTCACTACGCAAAGTTCACTATCACCTGCACTATCGTGTGCTTTAGGGTTATTGTTACTGCAAGGGACACATCACTACGTTTACCTCGCTGTGTGCGTAATCCAGACCTTATGTTGGCACTGTGTAACGTAAGCGTGATAAATCATCTGTAAGTAAAATACTGTTTACCTCATTTCTAGACACCTAATATTGCCAGTGTAAGCAACGTAAGTTATCAGGTGTACTGGGGCCCAACATACAGTAAGTGTGTAGTCCATGTATAGTCAGTGTCATATGTGTTAATCCATTCACATGCTTTCACCACTCTATCACTCACATCAACGCATCTGCTGGGATACCGAACACATCGAACAAACCACACCCTGAGGCCTAAGAGTCTCGAAGTGCAGTACCTGGGGAGTATTGCTGGCGACCTTCTCCACATCAACAGCGTATTTCGCTATCCCAATCTCACCCGAGGTATGCGTTAAACTCCAACAGCAATGCGAAGCTCAACAACAGGTTTAACATCAACTACATCAGCTGCACCAACTACAACAGCAGTATCAACTTCAGCAGCAACAACTTCAACAGCAGTATGAACTTCATCAACATTTTCAATTTCAACAGCATCATCAACTCCAACTTCAGCAGCAACATCAACTTCAGCAGCAGCATCAACTTCAAGAGGTCAGTGCTACATCCGAGAGTACGGGAAATGACCTCAGTAAATTGCAAACAAATGAATTTCGTAATGTTTACCACCAGAATATTAAATCTTTAAAAAATAAAACTGATGAGATATCAATTTTTATAGATGATTTAACCAAAACTATATGTGATAAGATTGATGTATGTTTTACAGAAACCCACCTACGTAATAATGAAGTAGATAAAATTTATCCTACTGTAGAGAAAGTGCAAAACAAGGTGGAGTATGTATTTTTCTAAGAAATAACTTAAAATTTAAATGTATCTAGATATTGTTTTGAATTTGATCTTGAAAGTTGCTGTGTTTGCATTGATTTGTTTAACCATACTTTGTTTGTAATATCCATTTATCGAGCACCCACATGTAACTACAGTACATTTTTGAAACAGCTGGATATATTGTTGATTTCAATTTTTACTACTAATAAAACAATCATAGTGTGTGGAGACTTTAATGTTAACTATGCAGTTGATAGTAATCAAAAGAATGATCTATGCAGTGTAATGAAAACGTACAATTTAATTTCTATAGTTAACTTCACCACTCGAATACAAACTAATTCTAGCACTATTATTGACAATATTTTCTTGGAAAACAATGCAGCTAAAGATTGTTGTACAGCATCATTACTTAATGGGTTGTCAGACCATGATGCACAACTTCTTACCTTTAAGTATTGAGCATCCACAAATAATTTAGGTAAAAATAACAGGAAAATGAGATACAGACAAATAACAAGTGAAACACTCCTACATCTAAAGTTATGTTTAAAACCAATATCATGGGATTATCTAAGAAATCTAAACAATCCCAATGTATAGTTCAATGACTTCCTAAAATTTTTTCTTAATAAGTTTGAGAGTGTTATCCTGTTAAAACTAAACTTTTACAAAGAAAAAAGTTAACTAGTGGAGTTAAAATATCTTGTAAACACAAAAGGTTTCTGTATGTTGAACAAAAGAATTGCCCAACAGGGAAAAATCAATCATTACAAACATTATTGAAAAATTTTGAAAAAAAATGTGATGAATAGAGCAAAAAACTTAAACTACAATGACTTAATAAATAAATCTAGAAATTGTTGTAAGTTCAATTGGCTCTCCCACTTGTTATCACATGCCTCCTGTCCCGGCCGCCATCTTCCAACTGCCGTCCACCACCCGAGTCAAGCCCACAACATCTCCCTTCTTTAATGAACAGCTTGACAAACTTTTCTTGACACTCGTACAAGTCCAGCACACAATTATAAACAGTTAATGAGCCTCCTGGCTCCATACCCTTTTAAGAACCTTAATCAAAGAGTTTTTTTTATTATTATATATATGAAGATACAATTACTGTACAAGTGATTAACCTAATAGCTTATCTCTTACTCCATTCCCCTTGAACTATTTAACATAATCCGTCATCCACCTTGGTGGGACCCTCTTCCGATTCGGTCTGCTGACTTGTAAAGCTTTACCAGTATTCCAATCTGGCCAATCTGGTTCAGTGTCAGACTCCAAGCCTGATGTTTGTACACTGTTTGATGCCCTCGGTGATGTTTTTTCCCACTTTCACTGTTGCTCGACCCTAGCCATTCTGATCCACTGTCTTCTGATTCTGTTTGACATTGTTCTCCATGTTTTGATTCTGGCGACCCCTGTCCGTTATAGCTAATTTTGTCCCCCTCTTTCTCTGTCGCCATCTCCTTTCTATTGTCGCTGATTTTGTTTCCGAGTACCTTGTTATCTGTTTTTTCTGTCGCTGGAACCAGTACCAAATGTTGTCTATTACGGCGATACGTATTTCCTCCGCTACTAATCAAGTACGACCTAGGACAGCCAGTCTCCCTAGGTGTGCTTAACACCCTTCCGTATTGTTGCCGGTCTGGAATCCAAAACTGGTCTCCTTTACATAAGGGAGAAAGGTTCCTCACCCTGTGACGTTTATTATACCACCCTTCTTGGTAATCTTTTCTGTCTTGCAACTTCTTCCTGGTAGTCTCAGAGTCTTTGTGTTTGATAGGATACAGAGACGGCACTGTGGTTCTGACTTTCCCCCGTAACATAATCTCTAAAGGTGAAAGCCCACAGTCAAGAGGTGCACTGCGACATGCCAGCAAGGCTTCATAAATGTCGGAACTTCTGTTTAGTAGTTTCTTGGCTGTTTTGACAGCTGCCTCGACACATCCATTTGACTGGCTAAAGTATGGACTGCTGGTGACGTGAGAGAACCCATACTTCCTGGCAAATTCACTGAATAAACCCTTGAACTGAGGACCATTATCTGTTCTGACCACTTCAGGAATTCC
>PNEQ01083219.1:31778-42839 GCA_003012365.1 Medauroidea extradentata | reverse complement strand
GTAATATGAGTTTTCGACTCACATTCGATATATATCGATCCCATAGTTTTTTATATAGAGACGTGATTTTTGTTTAGGATTGATGCTTACTCAAATACCTAAAAAGTAATTTCAGGAATTTTCGAAATTCGCCACCTAAGGACGTGAAAAGGGGTGAAAAGTGGTGAAAAGCGTTTTCAATTAATCGTCTATATATCTTAAACTCAGCGGGCTAATATTGTGTTTTTTACGTCCACGAGATACTAATAAAGTATTCTAAAACGTAATTCAAGGATTTTTCGAAATTTACTCTCTTAAGTGGTGAAAAGACCTTGAACGTGTTTTAGATAAATCCTCGATATCTATCGAACCCGTCGAGATATACAATTAATTTTTGCTTCAGGATGATGATTACAGAAATTATCGCAAAACAGGTTTCAGATTTTTCGAAATTCGATTTCTCAATACTGTGCAGGGGTGATATGTGTTTTTTTAGTGAATGATCGATTTTGATTCGACTGAACAGGCTAGCGATGTGATTTACACTTCAGTTGGATACTTATACAAATATCTAAGATGTAAATTTAAAATATTTCGAAATTCGACACCCAAAAGGGTGAAAAAGCACAAAATTTTTTTTCCATCAACCCACGATATCTATCTAAAAAGTAGCGATATTGAGGTGTTGGTCACGTCAGAGTGATTCTTACGTAAATATTTAAAAAAATATGTATGTAATTTTTTTCTTTATAAGAAACGTGATTATTAAGAATAAAACTTAGTTTGTCAATAATCAAGGCAGACGATCCGAAAAGCAGGAACGAGCAGCGAGAAACAACTTATACTGGAGTTTCACTACAGTAACCTATCGAGACGTGGTGTTGTAGAACCTCTATGAGCCCAGGACACAGATTTTTTTTTTTTTTCAATAAATTTAATTTTCATGAATTATTTCGACGTTACGTGACGCAGTTGTTTGTTACTCAGGTCTAAATTCCGGGAGGTTCTGGGCTCGAATTCCGTTAAAAGCTGCGTGCAAACGTTCAATTCTGACACACAAAAACTACAAAGCAGATCGAATTAGTGCAATTTACATGTAGTCTTTAAAAGGGGTAAAATTGCAGTTCGCTTTCCACTTAGGTTCCTCTACAATATCAGCTGACATATAATCGGTATACTGCCAAAAGTGATAGTCATAAATGCTATTTCGTTTAAAACAGTATTAAATTGTAGATATTAACAAAAATGTGGTATGTCACTATACTGTGACACAACAGTACGAAAAGACGAATAGACTTTAAACTTGGGCAGTTGTTCGTGAACAACATATACATATTCCTAGCATTTTTATAATTTTATCTCATTTTGACTTTGTCACTTTTGGCAGTAAACCGACGATATATCATCTCACTAATCTCAAGTTTGGGGCACCAAATACGTTTCCGCGAAACCTTTACCGACTGAAACTTTGTAATGTCAGTAAAGTTAAAGTGAATATTTTGACAATATATAATTGAGGGCACCGTCACCAATGGTTGTGCACAGGGTAAACAGATGTTTCTCATTCAATTAACCTCTTACCTTAGGTGTCTGTAACTACCCCACTACGTCAAATAGGCAGGACCATAAATAAGGCCCAGGCGAAGTCGCTGTTAGTGGCAGGGACAGACTTAAGACTGCTTTTCGCGTGGACAGCTATAGCTACTTATCTTGCTGCAGAATTAGTTCAACTAGCCGCTTGGACATTCTAACACTTGATGACTGAAGTACCAATCTTGTGTACAAAGAGGTTTTTTCAATTAAAGTAAATATTATCAGTTACGAATAATACTCGCGAGCAAAGCCACGGGGGACTACTAGTTAATTGATAAAAAATCTACTCGGCAAAAAAAGTCTCATAGAATTTTGATGAGCTGCTCAGATTTTATGGACGATTAAGCATTCCAGTCGTCCGCTCGACATCGTACCTTTCCATACCCCTTAAGAGTCAGTGGGCCTGGCGCGTGAGACGTGCCGTAGCGTGGCACGGAAACTATTTTTTCTTGTGTTACTATAAAACATTTTTCCAAAGCGTTTATAGACGAATAGGAGACACATGTGAAACTGTGTCCCAATTATTTTAAAAATGCCGTAAATATCAAACGTAATCGGAAAACTAAATCGTTGAAACCTGCATTGGACTTTATCACATACTTTCCACAAATAAAATAACAGGGTCACCACTTGAAGTCCTGCTGAAAAACGGTTTCTACGAAAACACTGCACGCTAGTTTAGTCCCTCGCTCATTGAGATGTTGAGGTTTCTGACGGACGTATTATATTCGACTTATCGCCTTCCCCGTTTTCGCGCCTCACACGTAAAATAAATAAATAAATAGCGTTCACTAACTCTTAACCACTTTCAAGTTACCTGTGGTTCAAACACGCCAGGTTTCAAGGTCACAGTTGTGATTCTCAGCCGCTAATCACCGTGACGATATCGAACGCGCGAAGCCCGAGCGCACAAGTCTGCAGTCGACTACATTTTGTGCCAGTTAACTAGAGTGCGACGTTGCCATGATACTACAGGGCCCACATATTTGTATCTTTATTTGCGGAGTCGTAGTCCTGGTTGAGAGCGGAAGCATAATGAATTTACATTACTGTTCATTAGTGGACACGTGTATATGTACTGGCTTGTACACACACCTAATGACTGGGCGTCTTCACATACGCGCAGTATGATACTAGAATCACAACAGCACGACAGGCGCGACGCGAATAAAATAAATAGTCTGTCAATAAGCGTCGAGACTTCTGTGATATCAGTGTAGAAGCCTAGACGCTGATTAGTGATTACCTGACCAGTTACTTTATTCTCGTCGCGTCTGTCGCAGTATTGTGATTCAAGCATTACGTTTAAAAAGGTTGACTTCAAGCGCTGTAGAAGTGAACAATTTATATTGGACAAGTACTTTATGCTTTGGTGCTAATGGTTTGTTTGCAATACAGGACAACAGGCAATACCAGTATAAGAAGTACACGACGTGAATCCTGGGCTAAATTGGATACGAAAATGTTATTGGCAAATTGTTGTACGATATTATCCATGCACAATGTGGCAACATAGCACTGTAATTAGTCCACATATATTTTACTTATCTTACTACTACTGTTCTGCTCTGCATATTATGGGTGCAGGTTAAAATCCCGAACAATCCAAACATCGTTTTACGTTAAGGGGCCCGCCTCGTGGCACATGTGTTTGTGTGAGTGAGGTATGATGCTAAGGGCGACGTCGTATGGGCCATACAACGGTGCGTCGCATCTACGCTTAAGGCGTGCAGTCTCCGCGAAAAAAAAAAACAAATTTCCTATGGGACTTTATGTGGTGACCCTATTGTTTTATTTACGAATTCACTTTACTAAAGTCCAATGCACTACCCTTAAGTGGTTTCACATGTATTCGGCTAGTATATTTTCCGCTATAGCAGCCTGAAAACCCCGTTTTGACCCATTTTGACGTGCCCTAAAAGGGGATTTCTAATACGTGTGTTGTCTTGAAAGTACTTAAGGGCAGTCGTCTGAAGTGTGTGTTCTTTTCGTAGAGAAACGGCGTGAACACACGCGTATTAGTTTCGGTGTAAAACTTTTTCTTCAAACACGCTGCAGTGTAATTTTATGGCAACGAGGCGGGCCCCTTAACTGACGTAACATACATAAAAAATGCCTGGGCATGAAGCGCAAGAGAGGACTTTCTTCGTGCAGTGTTGACACATTGTGCATATAAAATGTTGCACAACATTTAGTCACTCACTTTTTCGCCTTCAATTTAGCTCAGGGTTCGCATGGTGTGCTAATTATGCGGTTGTTTCTGGACACCCGGCATATGCCACCATATACGGGCACTCGGATTTTCACATGTGGGAATCATGCCTGGCCTATGCCTTATGCCGGCGAGTTTTCTCGGGCTACTCCCTTTTTCCCCCGCCTTTCGACCCAGTTGTCACACTATATCCACATAATGTTAACTACTACTCATAAACTCGGTAGATACGGTACTCAGGGGGTCGGTGTGAAGCCCCAGCCTTGTGCTGAGCCGATCACGGGTTGGACTCTGAGTGGTAGTGGCTTAACCTACTCCTGCTTGGAAGTAGACTTATAGGGCGAGTCCTTGAGTCCTGGTATAGTCCGCCTTACTGGATCCGTCCACGAAGCGGTTTCATAGAGGTGGATAGTCTCGCCCTTAGTACGGTGGTTCCCCGAAGCTAACCTGTGGGTGTTTCCTTTGCTAAGCGAGTGGGTTTTTACTACCTGTCACCGCGATTGTAAGGAGCGTTATCGCCCTCTGTCAGTGGTATTGCTTCCCTGTCAAGATTATTACTGGCTGCGCGGCTATGGTGAGTCCAGGCTGCTTGGGACTGAGCGGGGAGAGTGACATCTTCCCCGGTATAAATATATGTAAGTTGTCTCCTGTTTAGCCTTCGGGATCAGGTACAGATGGGAGGTCCTGTCACACTAGCGGCAGTGATGCAGAAAACGTGCTCTGTAGATATAATAGTCGTCCAAATGTATTCACTAACGCCATCATAATATAAACCAAGAAAATGGAAAAACTAATACAACTGCAACACATTAACGAACTAATTATTCATGAATATTTATTCTGTGAGAAACGAGCGATACACTTTCTTTACCTCAATGGGTGTAGTGAAAATTAAGTGAATAAAAAACATCGTGTATACACCGGCTACGGTGTATACTAATTACATTTTTTTTTCAGTTTATTACAGTTACCAAATTACTACGCGGCTGTTGTTAATTGTTACTTCAACTTTGAAGTTATTTATCCGAAATAATATTCCTGTTCAACCTGAATACAGGCCATATTTAGGGACTCCCGTCATTCGCCTGAAGTGAAAAACTGGAAAACCTAAATCACGATGGCCAAGGGGTGTGTGTCGAGTAACGACGGGTGATGTGAGATAGAATCAGGCGCTGCATGGGTTTCACAAATAAAAGATCATTAAAGTTATATAGTCGATACTTATTTGATATGTCTGTGACACGGTGCGTTGTTATAAAATTATATTTATTTGCCACAAGTACGCAAAATAACTAAACAGCTTAAAAATACTCATTCCAGATTCTGACATTTCTGTTGATTGTACCCACATTCACGTTTTGGAGTCATTGCCAATTTTTAATGAACTTACCTTCGCTGTTTTCCCTTTCTTTCTGACAAAATTGAAATACATAACAAATAATTTTTGAAGCACTACATAATTTCTTGCCTATTTGAATAATTAAATGGCAAGTATTAAAGTTATGCACTATGTTTTATTGCTTTCCTGTTGTGTCGTGAAAACATCTATTGTACTCGGGCACTCGCATGCTCGCTAACCTAGCAGTCAATAATACCATGCATGGCTATTTATAACGATAGTTAAAGTTTATCATGCTGTTTTTGTTACCCTAATTGATTTCCAACGTAACGGAAAAGGAAAATCACGTAATAACGTTCGTCTCCTTTAATGCAAATGAACAATATATGGACGTTTATGATATTCCTAAGTGCCATTATTTGTTTACATTTTTAGGGTAGCTTGCCACTGAGTTAACTTCTAATTTAAATTCACATAACATTTTTGGAATATAATTGTTATATTATTAAGTTTTCATTATTTATTAACTTAATGATATATATCTTTCCCTCTTTATCGATTGGTACCGAGAAAAAATATTACAAAACCAAATTTATTGTACACTAGCTGACTCGACAGACGTTGTCCTGTCTTAACGATGACGATTGAAATCGAATTGTTGTAATTAATGTTGATAAATAAATCTCAAGGGCAGTCGCTAAGTGTTTGTTTTCTTTTTTGTTTGTTTTCTTGAAAATCCATGTTTTTCACATGACCAGTTATATGTCGCCTGTTCCCGTGTCGGAATACCAACACAACTGTTTATATACTAAGAATATTGTATATCATAAAGCATTAGAATAATAAACACACTTTTTTTATTAATTATAACAATTCGATTTCAATAGTCATCGTTAAGACAGGAAGCATGTAGACAAAATTATGGAAAACAATGTTCGTATTTGTTTAGCATCCTCAAGGAGTAATGGCTCTGAACTAACCGTGGTGTACAGTAAGAAATTCAGTTTTCTTTCTTTATTTTTTATCAATAAAATAACTCCGATCGAAGCATTTGTTTTAAACGATATTCAGATTTTTTACATCCTCTTTGTCAAATGTTTATATTGTCCAAAGCGCTAAGGTTAAATTAGAAATAATATTATATGGTTGTTCAGTATTCTTAAATAAGTATTCTTAAATTTTCTAATTTTTCGCGCAATTTTTAAAATTTTTTTTAATAAGAACCTTCTCCTGACAATAACAAACACACAAAAAAGTGAAATCGGTCCAGCCGTTCACGCGTGATGGCGTTACCAAGGGAAATAGGGATTCATATATATATATATTCGCTCTTTCTGTGGTGTATTGCATTCTATAAACCGTTCAGGTTACCTATGATCGTACCTTTCTATAGTGGTCTGTGCTCAGTATTGTGAAGCTTAGTCAAACTATAGAAAATTACTTGACTAATATGTATTGGGCGTAACTAGCGAATTAGTTAAAAAAATTATATTCTGAAAGAATGTATTGAATGTTGTGTAACGTATAATAATAATATCGTATGAAGAATAAACCGTTGGGCCAGGGGGGACGGGTGACATCCACCGAGTTGGTCCCATGTTGATCTAGGGCTCGTTGGCTGCCACCGTCCCGGAGTTATGACATGACACGATACCCTACAATGTGCGCAGCGCCGAGATGATGAGCCGGAGGAAGCTGGAGTCCTCAAGAAAGCCCGTCGACCAGCGACATCTTCAGAAAGGTTTCCCACATGCGAAGATACGGGGTCACCTGGCGGAGAACGAACCCGAATCGTCTTGGTGAGAGGCGAGCGATCTGACACTCAACCCTCGTGGCTCCTATGAGTACTCCAGCAGCATGAAACCAAACTGCATGAAAATTAGGTTTGTTATTGACAATAAAAATATTTATTTATACATAAAAGTGAGAGATATTCTTTGTTATACTTCGTTAAGCGATACTTAGGAATCCACATGAGCCGGTGACTGTATAGATACAACATGAATGTTATCCGGTTTAGAATCATTTGTTTGGGTGTGGTACACATAAAAGACGTTGCTGAAAGTTTTTCTCCGGGTTCTTTTGTTCCTGTACCAGAATTCATAATAAGAAACTTTTCCGTCATGGGCGGTACCTTGTTTTGTTAGCGTACTTTCAAAAGCAAACATAGGCTTATAAAACCCCCTTCTTGGTTGTGTGAGTGCGTGTGTTTACCATAACAACTTTTCGATTTTCATGAAACTTAGTAAGGATACATGACATTTTGGCATTTCAATTATTTTGGGTGCATATTTTTAGTGCCGGCCATTTAAGATTTTAAGTTTATTTGCTTTATCTCAGGAATCGTTCACCCGATTTGAACACAACACTCTCTGTTTGTATTGCAATCACCGTTCTATGACCTGAAATGTCAACCATTTTGAAAAACAGCAACACCCGAAATTCTGAGGTGTTCCTTGCAATAACCCAGATAACTTTTATCTGAATTAGACCATAATTTGTGTGTTGAAAGTAATTTTTAATAATCGTAAATCAATATTTAGTTTAAAAGTCTGTTATGTCTGACACTTTGAAACATATTTTTAGTAGTATTTTTGAATATCATGTTTCTTAAGTATTGTTTAGGCCTATCAAGATTGAACGAAAATTAGTACAGAGACAGTGCTTAGTAAAATCATTGCATTCTGTGTTACTTAACCTCAAGTGTCTGCCATTTGTAAAATAACAACATCCGATGATTTAAATGAAAATTTATAGTTGCAGTATTACATAAGAGTCTTTAATTTTGAGTGATTTACCACTGAATGTTTCTGCCATTTCGAAAAATAATAGCAGTCGTAATTTGAAGATTTATTGCAATACTTCATTACTTCTCGAACAATTATTTTGAAACACAGACATTTTATTTTCTCCATTTTTACGACAGCTAAATTTCAACAGTTTTTTATACCTTCAAGAAATATATTTATTTTATTTAAAAAAAAAGTTACGTCGAACTACATAATCTGAGCAATACATAGTAACTAATAAAATCGCAATTGTAAACCATTTTGAAATATATCAGCATTAAATTTTTTAAATTTATCTGCAATAACTTTAAAAAGCTTATTAGACTTTTGCGTACGTTTGTGGTTTTGCAAAATCAACACGAATATAACTCGATGTGAAACGTTGTCGTAATTGATTTAGAATTTGTCAAGTGAGCAAACACCAAAATCAGTTCACAAAATATGTAGTGCTCAGACAAGTACATTTTAACGAGCTGCATACTATCCAACCTTCTATATAGGCACAGTTTCATACGATGAGGTTACCGACAATAATTCGAAATATTAGAAAAAAAATCATGTAAGTGGTAATCTTAATTAATGTATGATTGTCATAACCGTAAGTGCTTATTTGTTTTAGGCTGCTATTTTTAATATAGTATAACTATATGATATGGTTAATGTATTGTAACTCAACCGCATTACAGAAATATTTCTGAGTTCAACTAGTCTTTTGACTTATAGTGTAAACACACACTTTATATTATGTAAAGGCACCTGAAGAAAGTAGGCTTTTTAGTTATACTTAAACTTCTTGTTACTTCAAGAGCTACACATGTCTATTTTGAATTAGGCAAACGCGTATTTTTTTTTTTTTAAATATGAGTATAAAAATAATTCATGATATTTCTGTAACATTTTTGTGTGGTTCTGTAGAAAATTGTAGTTACAAAATTTTTTTAGTGTTTATATAGTACACAAAATGTATATACATGAGATAATCTGTATTTTATTTACAATAGTATTTTATATCCACTTAGATTAGTCAAATGATATCATTTGAAAATGTAACAGCATAGTTTCCAGTTGTGAGGCACACAACAATAATCTTGATTTTTCGCAACCCATATTGCACAATCTCTATCTGTATTTTCTAATAACAATGTTTATCGAAATGTACAGAAACAGATTTTCGCACATTCATTACATTTTTCAACATAAAATTCAACAAGCACCGACAAATATAAATAACATTAGAAACATGTTCCTATAGTGTTGTAATGTGATGTTTTGTTAATTACCTATTTTGTCACATAGAAATGTTAGAGATAACTAAACACATTACCAGCGTAACTAATCAGCTTACTTTCCTCAACGTGGGTGCAAATTAACCATATAAACTAAGATCGTTTAAGTACAGCTATAAATATTAAACACCAATATATTATATTTTCTCTCGTGCTCTCTCGAAGACTTAACAATAAAGGTTAGTTGGATAATAAAGTGTATAAACATTACATTAATTGCTTTCTATTGGTACTGTAGTTCTAGATATACATTTATTACAAATTATGTATTCATGTCGCGAAGTCTTCCAATTTAGGTGTTAAATATTTCTACACACAACATGAACTAACCACTTAAAATTATTAACTGAGAGCTAAAAGTGTACAGAGGTAGAAACATTTTAAAAATTACATTTAAATATTTCAAATGATCAGTACAAATTTGAATCTGAATACGGTATAAACAAAATACATTACTGATGTCACTGTTTGAAATACTACTTTGATGAAATTCTGAAAAATTTTGATTCTGATAGCTTATGCTATGAAAATATGTTTAAATTGTTACGAACATGGAGACGGCATAAACTAAATACAAAATCGTAAAGTTAACTATGGGTATTAAGTTTGATGAAACTCTGAAAAAATGTATGAGTGTCACAAAAGACCCCTGTCATTTTTACCATATTTATTAAGTACACTCTAAAAATATTTTGTACATGGAATTTGTTTGTAGTGTTGCAAACTTTTTTCTGAAAGTAGTTATGCGTAAAGTTATTTATTTAACAGGTATTTTAAAATATGTTCACTTAAAAAAATATATATTGCTTCGAATTTAATTTTTCTTAATACAAGAACAAATACTCGCCTACACCTTCTTACCTTGAAACATACTACAAGTTATATTATTTACATGAACAAATATTTTGTTTAGCAAAGAATTTTTTGACAACTGAGTTGCCACGAAATTTCTTTACAAAATTACAGAATTGTTATAGTATGTATGTTTAGAGCCCATTTATATATATATATATATATATATATATATATATATATATATGAAGTTAGCAGGGAAAACAGCAGTCTGGAAACCAAAGTATACAGGAAACCTACTCATACAGGCCAATACCTACATTTTGCATCCAACCACCCTAAAAGTACAAAAACTGGCATAATTCGCACACTAGCCAACAGAGCTGAGATTATTTGTTCCAACAAGAAATCAGTAGCTGAAGAACACAACCAAATAAGAAAAGAACTCACAGCCAATGGTTACCCAAAAAACACCATCAAACAGCACATGAAACCTAACAGAACACTTAAGTCCACAGAAACAGAAAAACCATCAGGAACCCTAGTTATTCCGTATGTTCGAGGCCTCTCGGTAAAAATAAGACGTCTATGAAACAAATACGGACTCCGAACAGCATTCCGATCCAAAACAACCATTAAAAGTATGGTTACCAGGGTGAAACCAGCCACAGAAGAACTACAAACACACAACTGTGTATATCAGATACCCTGTGAATGCGGCCATATGTACATTGGTGAAACTGGCAGAGCTCTATCAACCCGTATAAAATAACATAAAAACAATTCGAAAAAGGCGAAACTCAAAAATCTAGACTGGCCGAACATGCATGGGAAAATAGCCACAAAATCCTTTGGGAAGACTCTAAACCAAATACACAGGAAACTGACAAAATTAAAAGAAAAATAAAAGAATCAGCCTTTATTATTAGCAATAAAAATATTTTCAGTCAACAGAGCATTGAATTAAAAAATATGTGGATCCCATTGATTAAAAGAGAAACAAATTTACAGCACAAAATAAAAACAAACACTCAACCCACCACAACCAATCAGAGCCAATACATGTTGCGC
>PNEQ01083219.1:0-31678 GCA_003012365.1 Medauroidea extradentata | reverse complement strand
GCACTCGTGTTCCTGAACCCTGTGTGTCTACCTGATAACGGGAACAGATTCCAGTTCCCGAAACGTCGTTATTACTGACTGTTTGGAAAACTACTGTGTTTTGTTTTGTCTCGTCATTTGTGTCGTTTGTTGTTTTTTCTGTTTTTTGTCCGACATCTTTGTGTCTTGCTTAGTCTCATCGTTGTGTTGTTTGCTGTATTTCTGTTTTTGTTTCGACTCATCGTTGTGTCGCATGTCAACTTAGCTATTTTTATATTCTTGTTTTTTCTTTTTTCTTTTATTTTCTGTTTGTTCCTTATTTTAACTGACCAGATTCCAGTTTTTGGAATTTCATGTTTTGTATGTATCCTGATGACTAAAGCATACTCTGCTTATTTATATTTTCTTGTATTATTTTTAGTTTTCTTCTGACAGTCATTTATTTCGCAATGGAGTATGTCCAAGTAAACAAATCCAGTCATGCACTCCCATTGCACAGTTCTTTCAAAGATCATATATATATATATATATATATATATATATATATATATATATATATATATATATATATATATATATTTGTTTCAGTGCGACTGCAGCATAAATGCAAATAACGAATCATAGGTTTATGTTTCTGAAACGAATTGCTTAATCTTCGTTCTATTTCTTTATAATTATGTGCCGACAAATTATTCATGTACAGCGTAACTTAGAAATTATCGGCTTTTTGTACTTAAATTATCTCATTACATTAAATTACTTGAAATGAATCATCCGTTTCAGAAATTATGATTATGGACTGACTCTTTGTAACATGTAATTCGCCAGTGAAAGAAAATGTATATTACTCCAGAAAGTTTAAACATGCTTTAGCACCGAGCTTTATCTTAATGTGATACAGAAGTAACAACAATATTGGGACATTGCAAATAATGTTTCACTAGTATCATTTTGGACTTATAAACACATTCCTTATGACTAAATAAACTTGGGTATTTGGCAAATAAAGCTTTAGAAACTAGATACCAAATGTTTTCCAAGAAGTACAAGAAAAATATTGCAGAATTCAAAAATCGCGAAAGTCCGTTCTTGCAAATGGTTAAAAATGATGAAATAGTTATATTTTATAATTGTCTATTTTAACCTTACAACCTTCCAGCGAGATGTAACAGTAGTAAAAAGAGTCGGCGGTGCGCATTCTGAAGGTCACAAGCTCCACCCACAGTCCGGCCGATCTAAATTCGGTTTCACGTGGTTTTCCAAAAATCACTACATGCGAAAACTCGAAAAGTTTCTTAATATACCATGGATAATTCGGAACGAAGGATCCGTATGCTCAATATTACCTTCATGATTGTTTTTTCGTTACAGTTATATGTAGTTTATCTGATCGTGAACGGATTTCTAAGTTATAAAGTGTAGCCATTTTTAAATATTTGCCGTACCTACTTCGAGCTTACTTCCCACTGATATCGTCTAGTGCTCAGTGACAATACCAACCATATAAACGAAAAGTGCAGGAACTTCTATGAATCAGGTTATTCAAAGAGATGGTGCTGAGTGCGTCAGACATTGAATAATGTAAAAATTGTAGTTCGTATAAATTATTTATTAATATCCGGCCTTATATTTACAAAAAAGCAACAAATTACAATTGTTATAAATCCACGCGATGATTACCTACTCATTTCCTGTGAATATTATAGAGAAAATATATATTATTGCCTTTTTTTTTTGTGTGTACTTGTTGGTTAGAATTTGTTCAGAATAACAGGGTAAGAATTAATAGGTTGCTTCAATGAAGTGATTGAAAGGAATATCGTAATATTACTGCTTTTTTTTTACGAATGAAATTGCCGACGAATTATTACTAGTAATGGAACGAATATTTGTCACCAGCTAAACATACTTTAAATAGAACATGTCTTTTTTACGACAAACGATAATTTTTTTAACAGCAATATATGTATATATACACATATATTAGAGTAAACGGTTTAGTAAAATATTATACAACCATTAAATACAAATTACAGTTAATTTTAAAGAGGATAGCTAAACAATTTTAGGTTGATTTAAATTTAAATTTCTCATAAAAGTGATACATTAATGCATTGGTTATGCGTGTGAATGGGTAAGGGACAGAGAAAGGTACATGACATTTCAACGCTAAATTTTCTTTGGCGCAATAATACAACAATATGCTTACACTCGCACTAGTTCTTAATTGTTGAGTTATTTTGAAAACCATGATTAGGCTGAATTGTTTTCGACAGGTTTGACTTCTTTACATCTTTGAAATGTGTATCACACTGGAGCTTTGGTTTAATTCAAACACCTTGCAAGTAGAACCACAGAACTGTGATAAACGTAAATTAAATGCCAGAAAGCAAACTCACATTCTCGTATGTATTCTATTAAACAGTAAGTGCATCATTTAGTGGTCAAAATGTAAACACTGTACTTGAAGTACACTATAAAGATTTGTAATTACTTATATAATTTTTGTGCTGAATTATTTACAGGTTAGTGCCAGGGTGAAATGATGTATTACGCAGCAATGGGCAGTAACTTTTACCAAAACTACTATAAAAATATTCGTTGTATGCCGTAAACAGGCATTCCATACTCGGCAGCAAACGTCTTCCAGTCAGGTATTGCAAAAAAATAATATTGAATACGCAAAATAAGTTGAAAAGTATTAATGACTATAACAGCAAATAATATTATACGTATAGGCTATTGACATTACTGAGCACTTCTGAAACCTGCATTGTTAGGAATACTGAAAAAAATAGTATTTTATTGTGGCCCCAGACATTTACTTTTTAGTACAGTAAAACATATACGCTTTACTGTAATTATTATTTACATTGATAGTTTTATGTAAAATAAGTGACGGACAACTATAAATGGTAACAAAAATAAACAACCGTTTGAGAAGGGCTCAACTTATCGGACGTAGCATTATCCGAGTGAACGATGCTAAACGGAATAAAATTCGGCACAATGCCGTATTTTACACACGTTACTTGTACTTCTACATTTATTTTCAAAATCTGGTTTGCAAAAAAAAAATTGAAAATAAAAATTAGCAACACTCCGGGAAGTTGTAAAATTTTGAGGAAATGATTTTGAAAAGTACAGAATTTTATTGGAAATATACATAAATATAACTGATTTTTTTTTACTTTCGGGATTATCTTGTCAATTTATCTGGAATTACTTGCTTATTACAATTTTTTTTGAAAAATAGTCACCTTTAAAATTTTGTAAGTTATATTATTATGTATAAGTACTAGAGTACTCGCTGTTTATAAAATACAAACAATAGTTTACAATGTGGTGGAGAGGGTTGTCACACTAGTGTGTAGCTGGGAGATGTACTCACATTCTCGATGTCGGAGTGCAGGATGGAGCTGAGGTAGTTGGGCAGCTCGCTCATGAATATGATTGTAATCCAGACACAGCCGGCGTCGTGAAGCATGTAGGCCCATACTGGCGCGCTCTTCGCTATCTGGAGCCAAGGCACTGCCGGCCTCTCCTGCAGCAACAACAACCACCTACCAATCTCCTTGCCCACTGGAGTGATTCTGTGCTCAAGGATTCTTACAGTTGATTACGTGCTCGTGAACCGTGAACCATGTCACAACGTGGGCTCCTATCATCATCGGGTATAGTACCAAGACTTGCACTGATACGTCTGTCTTTCTTTTATTGGTCTTTGCTTCCCGTCGACAGCGAGGTCATTAGAGACGGTAACGCACAACTTTACATAAGGGTAGAAACTAGGAAAGTAGTCGGCCAATCAGGACGGCCGGAGCCAGAGATCGAACCGCGGTCCTTTCGATTTCGAATAGAACTTGTTTCCTTTGCGCCACCTTACTTAGTTCATATTTTAATTTGAGGATTAAGAATTGTTGAATAAAGGCAATTTATGTAACGGATGAAATTCGTTACTGCAGATTTTGTTATTATTTTCTATGATTTAAAGAATCATCTTGTTCATTTATATTATTTAAAAAAGCATACTTATATTCTAATATGCGTTTGATAAAACTGTTTCTATGATGAATGTCAAAGGTTTTTAAGCAGACGACGTGATACACGCCGAACTTACGAAGTGTGATTGATGAGTGAATGATGAATGAGAGAATCTGATACCAGCAGAATAATGACTGTACACCCAACTTCATTAAATTTGGTTTATCCGAACTTTTGTGACTGGAGTGATGCGCAAGTAAAGGGATATGTGTACAGTCGATCGATTATTGACAAACTCGTCTGACAACCGGCAGGGTTGGCTTTTTGGATTTTCAGACAGGCGCTAACACAGCCATAACCAATATTGTCTGTCTATCGACTTGTGATAGCGTAACTTGCGTGACGTTTCTATACAGACGCCCAGCAATAGAAAACCTGCGATTCTAAAAAAATTTCGTGTTGTACTTTAAGCATTCTTCTCGAATTAACACGCGTTTATTAGATTTATCTGTATTTATGAATGCGAAGAATATTCCGTTCAATTTTCACCTACCTCCAGACGTCCGAATAATTAGAAATTTGGCACACGTACTAAGAATTGATGACATCATAATGATTTCATATCTGTGACACACATTATGGGATAAAATTCCATCTGGCTGCGACCGAAAGTTTTAAAATAAAAAATCTTCAAACAAAATAAATTCAAATAAATAATTACTTATGGTATATTTTTAAACTATAAAAGTAAATATTAAATTACAGTTAAACTAAAAAATACGCTGTTGTAGCAATATGAATTAAAACGTTGAAAATAATCTTTAACTGTAAAGTTTTGTTCAACAGCGATAGGATGCCCCACGTTCCAGAATAACTTAATATTTTTCATATGATATCGATCAAAAAGTTAACTTTAATGCAAAAAAAAAACTTTGCGTGCTCTCTACGTACCTTTCATAATGACCACACCTTCACGAACACAGCGAGCGATAAACAATTTAAGACAACTGATATCAAGCAAGAAATATAGTCCAGAGCGAAACGCTTTGCTGAGCGACGAAAGGGGAGGGTGTTAAACATACATTAAGGAATCAACCTAGTATTTTCCTGAAGTAATTTCGGAAAATCTTAGGAAATCGTACTGGGGATGGCAGGGCCAAAAATATTATCATGCTTATCTGGAATACGAAGCAGAAAATGGGATGTCCAGTCAAGTTAAATAATGAATTGCAAGTAATCAGATTACTTGTAACAATTGCTTTTACAAATTTCTACTTGTAATGAGTTATATTTCCAAAAAGTATATTTTACTTGTAATGTAAATACATCTTTATAAATGTAACCGTTACATTTAAGTAATCTTTATTTTTAGTGATATGTTTGCTTATTTATAGCAAAAGTCTTACAGATCCAAGATAGCGTCAGATGTTCCTCTTAAATAAACATAACATTAGCGTTAGCAGTATGTTTGTACGAATTAGTGACGTATGCTGCACAAAACACCGACTGTCTTCAATCTGTTTATTTAACTTATATAGCCTAGATTGATGAATCCACGAATTCATGTTGATAAATATTTTGGACAGGACTAATGTTTACAGTTTTCTCTGTAATAATATCATGAAAGAAGAGAAGGTGAACTTATGCCTTCATTGAAATTTTAATAATTTGGCAGGAAACAGAAAGAAGACGCAGTATTGTCTTTAAAACATAGACAGAAGGAAATTATTGGCAGTGACGGGCGAGCTGCAATTATTGTAGATGAAGAAAACAAGAATTATTATTAAGAAGCGCTTTTCCTTAATTTTTCAATGAGGAATTCAATACCACCAATACTAGAGGAGGCAAATTCATGTATGTTTAATAGTTCCAGTGACTTAAAAGTATTTCAGAAGTATGAAAACCCGCAACACAGCACTTAAATTCGTCTCTAACATCTAGTGATCCAGTTTAGAGAGAAACTTGACGTAGATAATTTTAAAATGCTTTTGTTCTTGAAAAGGAATTCTAAATTTTAAGTCTTGAAGACAAGCCAAAATGCAGTTGTTTTGAATAATTAATTTTAAATTGGAAGTCCTAATGACAAGCAAAAACTCAATTATTCTGAAAAATTTATTCTAAATTTTAAGTCATGGTGACAAGCCAAAATGCAGTTGTTTTGTGTAATTAACTGTGAATTTAATGTCATGATTACGTAATTATTGCAATTTTTTTAAATAGTCCACTTAAATTTCATTGAAAAGTAATTGTACTTGTAATTTATCAGATTACATTTACAAATGTATTATTTATTTTCAATTAGTTTATTTTTAACAAAAGTAACTGTGATTGAGTATAATTACTTTTTTCTGCAGTACTCTGAACATCACTGGGTGTGGTGTAGGTGTAACTGACCTGGGGCAGCGGAGGACAGCTCTCCTCTAGGAAGTCTTTCTCCTTGGCGGAGATCCAGCAGTGGGTGGAGGGTTGGTCAGAGACTACCACCAGACAGAGCAGCCCCCAGGCCAGCAGTATGCCACCGTAGCAGTAGAAGATAGCTGTCCAGCCCAGTGACGCCGCCAGCTTACCTGACAGCCCCATAGAGGCGAGGATACCTATGTTTCCAGCTGTAAACACATACACACTAGATTACATGTACCTTATCTCTCTCTCCTCACCGCTAAACGAGTGCTTTCTTTTCGACAGCTGGTAAATGTAGTTTCAGGAATTCAATCTACTTCTTATTTTTGAAACCATGTCTAAACTTACTAAATGCGAGGACGAGGGTGAAGAGCTGCATTAATTATCCTGGAAACCAAATGATGATTCACAGCAGACCAGAGAAAACTCTGCCAGCAGAACTGTCAGACAATCCCTCTCTCTATCTCTCTCTCTCTCACACGCATACACATTCGCAAACACATCCAAACATGACTTGCTGTTTGCCTTATTTTAGATCTTAAAAAAAAAAAAAAAAAAATTGATGAAACCTAGTCTACATTTTTACATTTTCTTTCAACACTACACGTAATATACACGAAAGAAATATTTCTGCACATGTTTACAAATTAACTGACAGATTTAACATATTTACAAAAACTTCACAAAGTTACAACTGTGTACAGTGCCATAAACAATTCTTTCGCAGCCGATTTCTGAGAAGAACATTTTTAAGTACAAAAATGTTTGTGAAATGTGTCAAATGCTGAAGTTGATTTTGCTTCGCATTGGATACTCTTTTAATAAACTTCAGTTATGTACGCATTTTAAAAGGAGGGTACATGAAGAGGAAATATCTCAATAGTAAGTTTACATGGTGAAGATACAAACGGTTTTACTGTGTGGATGGGTTTGTTCACGCAGATTCGTATAAAAAGGTCTCAGATTTGGATGAAAGAAAAGTCATTGATGCGTGTGTCGTATTAACGTAAAAATTTAGATGAATATGATTAAAAAATGTATTCTTTCGTCCCTCTATTAAGAAAAATATCGGTTCAGGCTTTGGCTATTAAAAACTGTGAGTTAATGAGAAAGACAAATTATACCAAACGTCTCCAGTCGCATGGGATATTTAAAAACTCATTCTGAGGAAATGCATTTGTAGCCCAAACGTTGCAATAAGTTCATGTAAGATATACAGTTAATCTATTTATTGGAAGTTGTGGATAACATGTTGTGCAAACTTTGTTTCAGTTACACCATTACACCAAAGTTAAATAATGTTATATTATTTTGGAGCGCATACGTATCTGTATGTTACATTTAAAGAAAAATTGTTTAAAGTACTAACGCTGTTTCTGTTATGTACTGTGCATCGTACATGTAAATATGGCCCTCAACGTATATATATATATACAATATATATGTACATGATGATTCATAGGTCAGTTTAAAACTTTCCATAGTGACGTAGATGACAACGGTATTATATATATGTACTGTACATGATGATTCATAAGTCAGTTTAAAGCTTTCCATACTGACGTAGATGACATCGAGACATTTCCTTTAATATTGGACACTTGGGGTCGGAAAAGTAGGGAAATGCCCCAAAAATGGTTTACGAAATTGAATTCGAGGTCACACGTGCACCGCATCTACGTGACGTTATCCAAGTTAATCAGTTCTGCTCCCACAAGAGAAGCGTAGCTCAGAGCTAGCGTGTGCAAGTCGAGAACCAGCGGTCCCTGGTTCGAACCATCATTCGTGTCTCCTCTGTTTTTTGTCCGTGTTTTTATTCGTTGCGAGGGACAGGGTGAGGCAGTTTGAAACCTTCGACGCATTCGTTGTGCGCATCCGAGGTGTCGTGCTACCGACTTGGCGAGAGTGGAGACGGTAAATCTGCACCGCTTAGCTTCTGACTACATTCGCAAACGTAAACAAACTGAGACAGTGCAGCTACTTTGTAGCGTTCCACCCGGTTCGCACGGTCACTGGGTTTCGCACGTTTCAAGTAACCTAGTGGTCTTCAGGTTGCAACACAAAGACATTAAAAGTTGTTCACTGATTGTTTGTCCAAAATAAATCAGTACACGAATGTCGAGTTTGCTGACATGCATCTCTGTTATGAAGCGGCGAATGGCAATAGGAAAGAAGCGAGGCATATCTACGCCGCGCGGTTTCCTCTCCGTAGGCTACCATGCTATGTGACCTCTGCCAACGTCGATCGACGACTGCGAGAAACAGGGGCATTCAATGTAAGTAAACAGTTATGTGAACCGCTTATGAGTTGTTATTTTGCAACTGTACACCTTGCCAATGGCAAACTAGAGTTAGCGAGTGAAAACCGATGCATTTGTAAGTTTGATTGATTGGCTGCATTTGTATTGTCAATGTCTGAACATAACCGTGTTTGAAATACTTGATCGTTACACCAACTTTAAACAGGAAATTCATCACTTCACATGATTGTTATTGTATATGTTAGATAGCTTTTTACCTTATTTTGGAACTTGTTGTAATGATAACGTTGTTAGTAGGATTGATGTTTACATTAACATTACAGGCTAACGGCCATGGCCTACGTGGGCGTCCCCAATCAGACGTAGCCGTAGAAGAAGAGGCGTTGGCTCGAGTAGTTCAAAATCCTGCATTAAGTACCCGTCGCGTCGCAGGTCAACTATGCGCTTCGCATGCCACGATATGGAGAGTTTGGAATTGAGCAGGCCTCCATTCGTACCACAAAATCAAAGTCCAGACGTTAAACCAGGTGGACTCTACCCTCAGAACACACTTCAGTCAATCTTTTCTTGAGCGATGTCTACAACAGCCTGGTTTTCCATATGTAGTATTGTTTACTGCTGAAGCCACGTTTGATCAGGACGGCATGTTTAACTCTTAAAACAACATTCATTGGTCTGATCAAAACCCCTGTGTAATTCACGAACACGGGCTTTAAGACAGGTATATGGGTTGGCATTTTAGAGGGTCTAATTATTGGACCCTACATCTTACCCCAAAATTTAAATGCACACAAATATGGAGTATTTTTGAGAGAGGTACTTTCACTGCTCCTTGAAGACGTCCCGCTTGAAGTGCGAGCTAACACGCGGTATCAACACGACGGCGCCCCAGTTCACACTGCAATACGTACGCGAAATTATCTAATTCGAGTATTTCCAAACAAGTGGATTGACCATTTTGGTACAATACCCTGGCCGGCTAGATCCCCGGATTTAAATTCGTTGGACTATTATTTTTGGAGACGATTAAAAGAATTGGTCTACAGCACATCCTTTATGGATGAGGAAGACCTTATCATCCACATAGCTGTGGCAGTCTTCGTGATGCAAATCAACGACGGCATTCGCACAACTGTACAGGAATAAATGATAAAACGATGCCAAACTTGCTTTCGAGCAAATGGGGTGAACTTTGGACAGCTGTTGTCGTAAAAGATATCACACGTACTTAAGCAGGTATCACTTATCGAAGACCCGTTTAACTAAACACAATTATTTCTCGTGAGAGGACAGCCTGTAACAATCTACAATGTGCAAACAAAATTACTTTTCTGTACTGTACAGGACTGATTAACTTGGATATCGTCACGGGGCTGCGGTGCGCGCGTGACCTCGAATTCAGTTTCATAAACCATTTTTGGGGCATATCCCGACTTTTCCGACCCCAAGTGTTCTATATCAAAGGAAGTGTCTCGACGTCATCTACGTCACTGTGGAAAGCTTCAAACTGACTTATGAATCATACTGTATATGAATGTATAGTGAGAAAATAGTTTAATAAAGTACCTATTGTGGTAAAGATTTTATTAATTATGTAATTCGGATACCCAACATTGGTATCACGTGAGATAAATGACATGCTATACGTAAATCGATGTTCTTTTTTCAAACCTTTAACATGTTTAAAATTTTAAACTTCTCTCATAACAATTTTGAGTTAATTTTAATGTCAGATTTTTGATTGGTTATTCAAATATTCACAACTGTTTTATGTATAGGTATACCCTCCTCAATATATGTTTGTATGTCAGATGTTTGTATGTCAGAACAACAGTACTGTAAGAGTGTCCTAGTTGGCTTACGCTCCCTCGATGTTACACACGTGCTCTTAAATATATTAGAGAACAATACCGGACAAGGCGACGACAAATTATTGCAGCGAACTTAGTGGATGCAAGTGCTAACAAATTAATGTAAAGAGCACCGCATAGTACGCGCTTAAAATGCGTTGCAATTTGTTCTTAAATAAGATTACAAAACGTTTCCTCATGTGCGTATTATGCCAATATACGAAAAGAAAAACACTTCAGACAAGTACGGAATACCATTGTCATGACACCATGCTTATTAAAATCACTTTTTCTAAGACCTCCAACAATGCTAAAAATGGCATTTAATGACTGTCGTTTTTCAAAATGTAATAACTGGACGAATGTTAAACTCAGATATAAACGTGCATTGAACTTGGCTTTAGACTTTCCACTAATAAAATTGTATGCTCACCGCTTATCATCCCATAGTGAAAGCGAGTCGGCAGGGAATCTTACGCTAGTTTAGTGCTTGGATCGTTGTGGCGATGTGGCATTTGACACGCACTTCAAGGTCTCCCTTATAACAACTTCGCTTTTGAGCCTCTAAGCCCTTAAATACACGATACCCAAAATCGCAACAGTTTTCATACCATTCCATGAATGTTTTAGTAACCCTTTTCTCTATGGAAACAGAAACGTTTTGGGCATCGTGTATTTGGAGCCTAACGGGCAGGTAGGTGGCGCCTTTAATATTATAATTATATCATTATAAAACTTAATAATTATAAAATTGGTTACTGACTACAAACGTTTATCGTTTAACACCTTTGAAACGTGTATGAAAATGTTTTTATAAAAATACCTTGCAGAGTTAATATCGTCATCTTCAGCTGTCAGGTTGTACTAGCAAGGTTTCGAATGACAGTAGAGTTCATGTCGTGTCCGGTATTCTGAGCGACTGAAATGGCGTGCACTCACCTGAGAACACGAGACTGGACATCCTGAGCCGCTCATTAGGAGGGAACCAGCGCGCAGACAAGATGGCGACACAAGAGTACAGCGGCCCCTGCAACACAGGCAACCTGCTGGCTCAGTAGGTGTGAGCGATAACTTGATTGCCGGAGGGTTGGGGGGGGGGGGGTCACCTCAAATACGGTACACACTCTCTTACTTCTTACTTGCCTGTCTTACTGCGTCAGACCTTTAATATTAATATCCCCTCCCCTCGGGAATTTCTACGCTCGCAGCCTATTATAATATACACCTCAGCAGGACGTCTGAAGTAATAAATTTGATTGTTCGTATATTTTCAGTTTTTAAAACCAGCGAATGAAAATTCTGTTATATGCTGTCGACAATTTAAAAGCTGGTAAAATCATCTGATGCGGATGAAGCATTTACTCATCGTCATTATCTAACTTACTATATTTCTGCTTTGTTTACTCTACTTTCGAGTAAAGACCATAAGCTACAAATATGTGAGACCAAGCAGAGCGCGTAAATGAATCCGAGTAAAGGAACCAGCTAGTGATAAGTTGACTATTTATAACAGTCAATATAATTTGTAAGCCACCCATAAACGTATAGAAACGCGAATACTTTCGTTTGTTAAACTTATTATGTCAAACTATTTATATGTTTATTTTTGCCGAAGCAAACACTTGACAGCTTCTAAGAAATTATTTGTAAAAAAATTTTAATTTTTTACCGTTCATATTTATTTCAAATCACAATGACATCTTTAAACGATAACAAAATTTCACTGAATAATATTTGTGAGTTGTTGTGGATAAGGAAATAAGTAAATCGTGATTACAATGACCTGCGTGATAGAATTCACAGTCTTATACATACTCAAGGTCCAAAAATTTGTCTAATAGCAGACACTTACAGAGTAAAGAAGACTTGGATGTGCATAGGACAGTGGACTATATATAACGTGCAGGTAATTGCAATCGCGAATTTTTCCTTTCTCTATAAACTTTCAAACCTTACAGTCAACCGCAAATGTTTTATTTAGGAAGAAATAGCTGCAATATCTCTCAGAGATTTAAAGTTCTAGCATCACATCCTTCGACCAGGGCCATAATGCCACCAATGAGCAATTGAGATTTATTTCTTGTTTCTACATGAACGGCATGTTTAGTAAATATTAAGTAATTTATTTTTTCCGTGTTACGCACTGATTCAAACAACAAGTGTCACATTTTTGGCCAGTAAAGAGTTTTGGTACAAACACGTAGAACACTGCCACTTACATTACTGA
Source organism: Medauroidea extradentata (assembly GCA_003012365.1). Lineage (NCBI taxonomy): Eukaryota > Metazoa > Arthropoda > Insecta > Phasmatodea > Phasmatidae > Medauroidea > Medauroidea extradentata. Next base: position 18,977 of record PNEQ01083219.1, on the reverse strand, counting down.
CGATCGCGTATAGGTTATTCGGAATAAAGTGAGCACTAAAGATTTAACCTTTGAAAAATATCACTAGCCTTTACTGCTTACAATTGAACATTTACTATAGTTGCCTTACTGCTTGTATGGTTGGCAGCGCAACTACGCAATATAGTGCCGTGCGTTTTCCTATTTAAATACAACAATACATAAACAAAATCAACAGACGTCGACGTAATTGTATTGTATATGATAAATAAACTTATTTCACTAAACTGTATCGATTCATACTGACTGCACAATTTATCTTACACGCTCAAACATCAAGTGACGTGTCCAGAGAGGTTAAACACGTCCCGTCATTAGCCGTTACGCGCGGTAAGATACGAATTGGCTGAAAAGAGAATTTTAGCAGGACTTTTTTGAGTGCTCACTTTATCCCGAACCGCCTATACAAGTATCGTGATTTGTAAACTTTTAACTTTGTATACGTTCTGCTGGAGTAATTTTTTAAAATCTTATTACTTATATTTATCTCAAGGATCACTCGTTAGTTGATATGATTTATTGTTTTCCGTCCTTGATAAGCTATTATCTGAGATCATACCAAAACCTCACTAAAGTTGTTACATATTTTAGTTAAGTATTTAATTGTTTCTCCTACATTATAGTTCTTTTACAAACCTCTAAGATATGTTTTTAAAATTATTTTGCGTTTCTTCATAATGTTTTAAGAACACAAACAGAAAAGTATATATTTTACGCAAAAATAGATTTTAATAATTACAAGTACTAACAATTTTCGAAGTGTTCCTTTATAGTATTTACTCACTGCATAGAATAATTATTTTTAAATATCGGACATATCGTTTGGTTGCTGGGAAAATTGGAAGCACGTGAACAACGCAATAATGAATTAGAAGAGTAAAATTTAAGTAATCCAACTATTTCAGTACAAGGCAACTACGAATTTTTAATTATGCATGCGGTTTAGAGGTGACTGAAGGCTTTCTCGACGAATTTTACAACGGATATAGGGACGCTCAGAGTTTATCGCGTCCAGATGGTTTAGTGCAATGACATTTCGTCATGAATTGCAGCGTGCATCTTCAGGCTTGACGAAGAATTGTTAAGTTTATTTTCAATCCAAAAGATTCTTAACATAATATGTGGTGTAGTGAAAAATGAATATTTTCTACGACATCGTCGCAACTTATCCTTGAAAACCAAGTTAACACAAAACTCATATTTTGATTTGACCGTTATGCTTTTATCGTAGTTGTGCTTTGAAGAGGCATGAATTTTTTAAATACTGACATGTTTTGATAATTAAAAAATTATGCAAAAAATTTACTTTCCCTTGCATGCATAAAAATTTAATAAATATAATAAGTGGTGGGAAATAGAATTAAGCATTTAAAATACAACACATTTTAAATGAATAATTAAGATTACTGGCCACATAAAGAAATAGGAAATTTAACAATATTTCAGAGAGTAAATATTTACGTCGTACTTCATAAGCAGGTGGCACGGGAAAACTGTGAACCACCCTGAAACACTCCAAATTATTATATAATGAATCAGAACTAAAGATTAACGGAGCACAGTTAGATGAAATGGTACCGGAAAGTGGTCTAATATAATGACAGACGGTGATAAACACTAATGTCAGCTACGCTAGATAAAGACAAAAATATTTAATGTCTTTGAATGTTTCACGCAATGGGACAGAAGGACAAACTGAATTATCAAAGAAAGACAACACAATTTCAACAAAAGTATACAGAAAACCTACACATACAGGCCAATACCTCCACTTTAACTCCAACCATTCGATAAGCACTAAAACTGGTATAATCCGCACTTTAGCTATCAGGGCCAAAAAGGTTTGCTCCGACAAAGATTCACTAGCTTCTGAACATAAACACTTGGGAAAAAGAACTAAAAAACGGCTACCCTATAAGTACAATAAGAAAACACGTGACAAAACCCACACATCTCGTTAATCCACAATTCAACTGAAAAACCTGCAGGAACCTTAGTGATCCCATTTGTCCGCGGCCTTTCAGAAAATATAAGACGGATAGGCAACAGGTATAACATACAGACTGCTTTCAAATCAAGGACCACATTAAAATGCATTATTACAAAGGTGAAACCAGCAATTAAAACACTACAAACTCAGGACTGTGTTTATCAAATACCATGCGAGTGTGGAATTGTATACATAGGAGAAACAGGCAGACCACTTTCCACGCTTATTAAAGAACACAAAAACAACAACCAAAAAGGAGAGATACGAAAATCGAAACTGGCCGAACAAGTGTGAGAAAATAGTCATAGAATACTTTGGGAAAATGCCACTCCACTACACTAGAAATATACCCTATCAAAAAAAAATAATCAGCATTTATTGTGAATAACTAAAACTTATTTAGTCAGCAAAGTATATAATTAAGATACATGTGGAAACCTTTAACAATAAAATAAACAAAACTACTTACGAAGTGACAATTATAAAACTCTTTAAAAGGTTCGCGGCTAATCAGGAGAGAGCTCGACTACCACTGGTTACGCTGGGAACAGAGCTGAAGGCTATAAATACTGTCAATTTTTTGTCAGTTTTCATCACTTTCCTGGCTTGTGTCCATTATTGTATTCGTTCCAGTATTGTCTGTGCTGTTTTGAGGCCTTGTTACGGCGTTTTGCAGTAATTTCGAAAATATTTTTTTTACTGCTACCTAATACTCATATCAAAATTTCGCTGCACAGTTTTGACACTTATATGTTATAATTTGTAGCTGAATTTTTTTGTAGAATTATACTGAACGGTTTTTTATATTTCATTACCCAAAGTACCACGTTTTTCGTCGTGAAAATAAGCAAAAATGAAGGAAATTATTTCTTTGCTGGTGAATGGTACATTATTTAAAAAAAACGCGTCCATAGTATTGTGCATCGTGTAATTGCCCATTGACTCAAAATTTTTCAAAACTTTTGGTTAAAAAATATTTGAGTTATTGTCACCAGTCTGAAAAAAAAAAAAAAACTCGGGAACAAGCCCTTAATTGTGATGTCCTGAGTTTTACATTTATTTTTGGTCATTTATCATTATTTCTTTCCTTTAAATGTTGTTGACTAATTCCTTATGGGATATTTTCTGTTCTGTTGTTTTTGCTTATGGATGTGTTGACTACAGCCAACTCGGATTATTTTCTTTTTTTCGTATTTCATTGTTTTTCTTACTCTCTTTCTAAGATTTCTGGGACGACATAATATTGCAATGGCGTATGTCCACAATAATACAGTTTGACAAAAATATTTGTAACATAAATATTTGCGGGGAAAAAAATTATTTAAGATGTCTTAGTTTATTGAAAAAAAAAAATTGCTTCCATGCAACCACGAAAGCTCTCTGAACCGGAAATGACGACTTATGAATTTGCTCCCTTACCGACAGCATAGTACCTTGCGGCAAAATCGTCCCTTCTTACTTAGTAACCCTGAGCTGTGTTGTAATGAATGTAATAATGGACTTACCCAGGCGACTCCTTGCAGCGCGCGCACAGCGACGAGCCAGTATACGTGGGCGTAGGCGGCGGCGGGTGCCAGCAGGTTGAGGACGGCGGAGGCGGCGATCAGCCCCACAAGTACCCTGCCCGCCCCCAGCATCTCTGCGAGGCGGGAGAGTGCAAGGGCGGACAACACGCTGCCGTAGGCGTGCGCGCTCAGCACGTAGCTCTGTTCCAGCTCGCTCCACGACAGCACTCCTTCCCCAGTCTGCTGTACAACAACAGTAATATATGAATATATACACATACTAGCTGCCCCGGCAAACGTTGTTTTGTCACATAAATAACTTATTGTAAGTGTGTAAGGATGTGGTATATAAGTGGAAGAGGTCTAATAATACAGAAATTAATAAATAATAATAATAACAGAGCAGCGACACCTGGTGCGGATAGACTGGTATCAGCTCGTGGGGATAACTGATCAATTATCACTTACACAGTTATCAACCTGGTTCTAAAATTATTAAATTAAAAATATTTACTAAACAATAGCACTTAGGAGTATAAAAATAGATAGAAAACTATTCGCAAACCTACCGAATGTATTTACAAAATTTCATTGAAATCGGTTAAGCCGTTTCGGAGGAGTATGGATAGAAACACTGTGACACGAAAATTTTATATATTAGATTTTATATATATATATATATATATATATATATATATATATATATATATATAATAAAACCAACTATGTTCATTTTTTCGTGTGTGTAGCTATACACCCGCAACCTACCATTTCAGCCCCACGTTGGTTATTGATATGGTAGCCCTTCATCTCCTATAGATCAAGCTACTGTCGGTTAGGAACTTTAGGGTTTGGATTTGGAGGTGTGTGTGGATATCGAAAGATGGTTATCTGGAAATCGAGTGCTGGAGAGACTGTGAATGTTCTACAAGATTCTACAATGTTCTAGAATGTGTTCTCATATTCTGAAGAATGATATATAACGCTGCAAAATGTTTCAGAATGTTATAGAATGTTCTATAATGTTCCAGAGGATTTTAGACCATTGAAGAAACTTCCTGTCTTGGAACATTAAAGAACATTTTGAAATGTTTCAAAATCTTGTAACGGAAGTCTAACATCTTCTGGAACATTATCATACCAGGTGACAACGAGACGTTTGCTTGTGACGTATTCTTACCCGGGAAACGCTGACTATGGCCCACAAGACGACAGGACATCATACTCTTGAGTCGATAAACATCTGAACTAAGCGCCTGTATGCGACTGTCAATTTTCAAGGATGACATGCATTTGTGCCCTACGGCGGATAAGTAAAAGATTGCGAAGAGCAGGAGAAAAGGAGTTCCCAGAGAATGACTGGAAACAGCCACCACATAACACTCATGTTTTCTGACAACTCACCGGTACATTGTTGGCAAGCTTGTGTCCCCCCCGCTACCGAACCTGAACCCAGTGGGTATACCAGGGCAGATATCAGTGGGTTAGCGTGACTATCACCTCGGCTGTCAATAGTCCAAAGAGGGCCACCTGTGAAAAATACCTTGAAGAATACGAGGCCTCTCCAATCTCTACGTTCCTTCTCAGAGCACTGTAAGATTCTGGCCTTCTCACGTGCACAAGGGAGATCGCAACCGTTCTACTGGTGGCGAGCCAGCTTACTAAGTCTTACGAGATCGCCCAAGGAGAGCTTGACCATCCACCCCCAGTAACCCTCCATACCTACTCCTAAGCAGGAGTTTCAGCAAGTTACAAGGAATAAGCCTTGCCGTCGTACTTGCAATAAAGAAAAAATTGAATTTTAGTATCCGTTTTACTTTAATAATGACACCAAACTTACCACATTAAAATAAATGTATTTTTGAATAACTACATTTTGCATGAAACTATTTTGAAATAAAAAAAAAAATCATCGCGCTGACACTCAGATACCAACCCACGTCTCGCGCTTAGATTACTATACTACATCTTACCTCTAGACCACCTTGATTTCCATGCAATTTGTTTTATTTATTTGTATGTATTCAATGTACAGATCAATAATAACTTAATTTATTTAATTTTTAACCCTGCAATCGATATGAAAATTGACTTCATGCCAGGAAAATGCTTTCCAGAGAATGTGGTTTTTGTATAACTGTGTCATTTTCGGCAAAATTGAGATTTTAGTTGACTACGAATTTTTCCTGTGGATTTTTACAGAGGAAATCCTTGTAACATTTTTAACAAATAATTTCACAAGTAAAATTTGTGTGCATTAACAAAAGTTTGCAAAACTAGAAAGCAATGCCTAATCATGTTAACAAAAATAGTTCACTGGCCAGGAAATTTCGGAATATACAAGGAATTCCTTTGCAGTGTTACGAAGTTTACCTTTGTAACGTTATAAAATAATGATTTTACAAAGAAAATATTCCTACTTTTGCAAGGATTTGTAAAAGTACAAAGATAATCATTCTAATTTTGCAAATGCCTCTAAAGGTACTTATATAATATGCCAAATAATGATTAAATAACTTGGAAAAGAAGAGAGGAATTGGTCAGGACCTATTTAAGGAATCGTCCCAGCATTCACCAGAGGGATTTTGGCAAACCAGGATAAAACGAAATCATAATGGTAGGAGCAGGAAATCGCATCTGGTTCCTCGCCAATAAGTGTTTGTACCATTGCTTCACATGGCTCGGTGTGTTTAATGACTAAAGAAATGATCATACTACAAGGCATGTCATTTAGCGCAGAATTTTCTTCTATTACCCGTCCCTTGATACAGTTTACATTAGTTTAGATTTATTTAAGTTAGTTTAAGATAGATTTGGCTAGTTCGAAAAACAAAAATGATAGGCCTACGCGTCGAATCTAAGGACAGTGATGTTAACTTACAGGCTGTTCGGGATAAAGTAAGCACTCAAACAAGCCCTGCTTAAGTTCTATTTTCGACCAATTCGTATCTTTACGCGCGTAACAACAAACGACTGAAAATGTCGAACCCCTCTGGACACGGTACTTTATATTTGCGCCTGCAAGATAAATAAATTATGCAGTGGGTTGGAGCCTATAGTATTAATTAATTAAACATTTATTCAATATACAAAATACAAGTATGTAAATTTCGATTGATTTTGTTTAAGATTTGTTGCATTAAAATAGGAAAATACACGGAATTTTATTGCGTGATTTCGCTGCCAACCATACAAGTAGTAAGGCAACTATAGTTCATGTTGAATTATATGCAGTAACGGCTAGTGATATTTTTCAAAGGTTAAATTTTTAGTGAACAACCTATAGGAAACTTCAATAAAAATTACTAATGTGGATGCTGTAACCGTTCACGGCTGTGATGCGTTGAAGAGTTGCAGGAATCACAGACTGATGCCGTTCTATAGTACGGACTTTCACTAGGCACCTGTGCACGGTGTGTGGATTGACGTTAAGTGTACAGGGAAAGTGTAAGAACACGCTGCTGCTGACCTTGTCGGTGTCGGAGGTATAATTGACGGCTCCGGGGCAGACGTCGGCATCTCCGCTGCTGGAGTTGACGAGGCTGTGCTGCTGCGCGGACTGCCGCCTCACCATGGCCACGATGGCCACCGACACGCTCGTCTTCACCACCGACACTAGGAACACTGCCCCCAGCGCCGCCGCCGCCACCAGGTAGTGCATCCGCATGCCGCATCCCACCGCGATCATCGCTCCGTTGCCAATACCTACACTACACAAACATAGAGAAAAGGAGTGTGTACAGGTTTCAACTTTCGGCGCTTGTCGCAATGGAACAGCGGGGCGATAAGAGCCAGAGCGTAAAGCATATCGCCTGTGTTCACAGCGCGCCAATCTGGCGTGAAAGGTTTTCCGTGTAGGCCTTTTTCTTCATGGCCTTAAACGATGACCTAGAAATTCTATTTGTGGATATTATGCCAAGTGAAGGCCAACTCATGAATGTCGTTTTCCGCTATAAGAATTCAGGTGGCATTTTCGGAGTTACAGTAGTCTGTACACAGGCTGTCCCATAAGTCCGGTCTCATAGGGCAAATATTGTTTATGGCAATTATTTGTGCCTATTGTCACGCTTTTATATAAATTGTGTATAAGACATTGTTATCTAATCTGATCATATGTAGAAGAACAGGTCAGCGTGAGCAATATAAGAGTTGAAAAATCGTTACAGTCGATATTGTTTAATACTACACATACACACAGACATAACAGGTAACATATCTAAGTCCCATATTTAGAAGAAGAAACTTTCATTACATCCGTTGTACAATATTAATGTATATTATGAAGTTATTAAAGAATAAGGATGTATTTTTGGAACTTTTAATTAGTACAAGTCTAGAGAATGTAAGTTACTGGCTGCATTTACTACACTTACAATACTTTTTTGTTCTACATTCCTAAGAGTTATGTATGTTTTAACCCATATTACCAAATTGTTGTCAAGTAAAATATGAATGTTTTTTAATTTAAACGTATTGATTGTTTTATTAACGTCACATAAACTGTGTTCATGTAATGTATTGCATACTATGAAATTGTTATTAATATTTATGTTTCTTATCTAGCCGAACGCAACAATATTTATATTTTGACTTGTCCTACACCATTGTGTATTGTATGCTATTTATGGTATGATAGGCAGAAAATAAACATAAAAACATACACACACACACACAAAGGAAAACTGTAAGGGATATTAGTTAAAGAGAGAAAGTATACAGTAATTAATAATTTCAATGAAACACATTATCTTAGGATGATAGTTATCGCCCATGTATGGTAGTTACATTCATGGACATTCGATGTCAATATGTTGTCACACGCTGATTAAAAGTACCGCTATGGTGTTTCGGCACGTTTGTGGTTCTTGGCGCTGCAGCTTGATGTTCCTGGGATCCAAGCACAGACAACACATTGACCCTTGCAAGGCATTTCACTTGGAGTAACAAACTGTAGTAGGAAGTTCTGCAGTAGCTACTTCTAAACTTGGGTAATTTGGCCCTCTTTATGATTTGCATTCTTGGAGTAATCTCAGCATTAGGCATAATTGTTTTTAGGCTATCTATTGTGCCCACTATAATAACATAATGGTACATTTTGGCACTGAAGTGTTACTGAACATACATCTGTGTCACCGAAGCTTGTACCTTTGCTGTCGGTGGAAGATATACCGTAGGAATTTAACTACTCTAGCAAAATACTCATTTGCTCACGAGATTGGCTCAAACTGTCATCTCGGATTATCCCCTATTGTGGATTTTATTTGCTGACTTTCGGACACGCAGATTTCAAATACAACTTATTTTTTTAGCGTAAATCCGGTGTCTCACAACATCCTTAAACTGTCTCGATTCAGTTGACAGACAGATTTCAAAGAAGATGCCAATGGGAGTAGTTGTAATTATTACAAGTGATATTCTTAGGTGAAGGAATAAAACATCTTACCATTCTGTGCACGTCTTTTCTAGCAACTTAACTGTCAAATATTGTCAAATATAACTGGAAAACACACAGGTTAAAAACTTTTTTTAGGCTGCCATGATTATAATAAACTACTCTACTTTTATACACAAGCAAAAACTACAAGCAAGCGTTTGCCTATCCTACAAACTATCCACAAATAAAAGTAAAGGTTCACTGCTTGAAGTCCATTTAGGAAAGAAACTACTACAAAGAAACATTGACACCAGTTTAATGCGACCTTATACTTTTATAGCCAAAATAAGAAGCCCTGCTCTTATTGCACCCCGGCCCCAAACGTGAATAATTACATCCGATCCATATACCATTGCGCTATTTATTTATCACATTAGTTTAGAAATGTTAGAGTAGTAACCGTGCTCATGTATAAGATTATTTTTTTTATGTAGTGCAATTAAACAAATTATGATAAAATGTCTGAATAAGCATATTTAATGGTCAATATGATTAAAACATTATTTTCAGGTTAACGCAGCTGTAATGTTTAGATTGACAAGCGTATTAGTTGAAGATTGCTATTACGAAGTTATTCTGAAAGAGCAATCTCATTTCATTTCTAGCTTATTATAGTTCTTCTAATGAGCCAAACTTGTCAAGAGTAACTTCTGTGGATAATAAAATATGATATGGCAGTTTCGTTTCGTTATGTAACGCTCTCTGACCAAATTATTGCTAATTTGGACTTGGTTTTATAAATATAATGCTAATCTGAAAACTGTAAAACACCGAAACTTGTCCAAATTGGTTAACAGGCCTCGACAATACTATATAATATAAAATCAATGCAAATGATGGAACTACAGAGGTATTTACCGGCCACTGTAGAAAATGTTAGAAGTTTCGTATTCTCATTAAATTCGTCGGTTTTGTTCTGCACAAACAATTTTTGGGAGATTTTTATGCACAGAAACACAAATACTCACAGACGCACATATAAAAAGATTACCTCAGAATATATTTTTAAAAATTTTACCTTTATTTTTGCTGTACGATATTTAACGATTTGGTAAAACGATCAAAAATGTATTTTTAGTAGGAAGAACGATTCCACGCGGAAACGTTTTGTCTTCTAGGTCGCAATGCGACAAGGTTTATGCACGTGTACGGCGTTTGTTTTTACCATGTTCTTAAGAGGGCGTGGTACATAATTCAACGCTAAAAGTATTAATCTATAACTGTAGGTTTCTTGAAGCCAAATTGCGAAAATTAAACAGTAACAATCCTAGACAATAGTTGTACCCAACGTTTTAAACAAAATTGTTTCCAGTGTTACGAACGTCTGATGCACAATCTCTGACGCCAAAACCTAGTGCGTTTAACTGCGGCGCAAGAGATCATGCGAAACGACTTAGTAATTCTGGATAAACATTTACTCATAAAGTTGGCAAATACCATTATCTAGGTTGTCATTGAGTATTTTATCCATATTGGTTTCGAAAAAAACGTAGAAATCAATTGATGTTTTCAGCGTTTATTTACCTACCACGCTCTCTTAATTGGTTGGGCAATGAGCGTTCTCGCAAGCAAATTCTGAACGTCTCTTATTCGTCTGTAAACAGTTAAACATTAGTCGCCAAAACATTTAAGTAGAGATGATGGCATATCGCGAAAATATTTTGTCCCAACATGCCCTTGAAAACGCAGTAGTTACTTACAACATATATGATTCGGTGATAACTTTTGACACAACGTTGCTGTCTGCAAACCAATGTCAGGCATAAAATATTACAATATCAGGTTTGTTATTGGCTCAGTCATATAGGGCAACAGTTCCAAGTACAAGCTAAAGCAAGTAATCTTCTGGTAAACTGAACGTGTGTTGAAATCCAGCAAACAGTCAAGTTTTCCGGCGATAAACCATCATCGCTACACATAAAGCACTGCATGCATTTCGAAGACTATTTTTGGCACCAAATGTTTCGCGCTTTTCCGAGTTCTATAATTAAGCTTATTAGTTATTATATCCACATCGTAATTTTATTTGAATATTTTCTTCCAACGAATGCAAGTTGAACATTTTATCATTCATCTAAACGTTGTCAATCAATTTTTTGAGAACTCTATTTCAAAACGTATTTTGTATCACTGAGAATAGCTAGACAACTTAAGTTTCAGTCAAAATAACTGTTATCGTCCACAAACGTTCTTGAGAAGTTAAAGTATGTTGAAATTTAACTTTTGAGTCTCTATATACAAAAGAGAACACTGACTAAATGACTGACTGACATATCAAACTGCAGCCCGAACCACTGGACCTAGAATCGTGAAATATTTTGTGTGATTTTCCCTCAGGTCGTAGGTGAGCACTAAGAAGGGATTTTTTTAAATTTGACCTCTAAAGGGGGTGAAATGTATTTTGAAAGAAACGTAGATAAAGCTCAAGTCCGACGGCCAATCATAATTTATTTTACTCTTAATGGGACACCCATAAAAATGCATATTGCCCAATTTCAGTATTCTTCGAAATTCAACATTTAAAGGGATAACATGGACTTAAATGTGTTTACGATTAATTATCAATATTTATAGAATCCTTCGAGGTAGAGAGTTGGTTTTTCCGTTCAAAATGTTGCTTACGTAAATACCTAAGAAGTAATTTAAGGATTTTTTGAAATTCGACCACCAAATTGTAAAAAGGGGGAAATATTTTTTATAAAACGTCTAAATAGCTAGAACACAATTAGCTATCGACGTAAATTTTACTTCAATTGGTTACGTATAAAAGTGACTAATACAGTACTCCAAGACGTTTAAAAATTCTTCAATTAAGTGGGTGAAAATAAGTAAAATGTGTTTTTGATTATTCCTCTATATCTATCGAACCAATCGAGATATCGAAGTGTTCTTTGATTTCGATTGATGTTTACGTAAATATATAAAATATCATTCAAATATATATTTTAGAATTCGGCCCCAAAGAGGTAAAAAAATGGGTTAAATGTGCCTTCGATTCACAATCGATATATATCGACCTCATTGATATTTTACATGGCGACGTGATTTTTGTTTAAGATTGATGCTTACTAAAATACCTGTAAAACTATTTAACGAATTTTCGAAATTCTCCCTCTAAGGAGGTGAAAAGAGGTGAAAAGCGATGAAATGTATATTAAATTAATCGTCGATATATTTTGAACCCAGCGGGCTATTGTCGTGTTTTTCACGTCCAAGAGACACAAGTAAAGTAGTCTAAAATGTGATTCATGTGTTTTTCGAAATTCTATCTCTTATTAGGGGAAAAAACCTGGGATGTGTATTAGATAAATCCTCGATATATTTCGAACCCATCGAGATATTAAGATTATTCTTGCTTCAGGATGATGATTAGGTAAACGACCAGAAAATTATTGTAAAATTTTTAAAGATTAGAACTCTCAGTACCTACTGTACAGGAGTGATATGTGTTCTGTAATGAATGATTTTAACTTCACATGGATACTTGTACAAAGATTTAAGATGTGAAATTAAAATTTTTCGAAATTCGACCCCTAAAGAGGTGAAAAGATATCGATGATTCTTATAGTAATCAGTAGAGATTATGAGGGGTTGTTCGCGTCAGAATAATGCTTACTGAAGTACCTAAGAAAGTTACGGAGATTTTTAATTTTTTATAATAACTTAATTATTAAGGCCTCGGTCTTTAGTTTTGCAGTAGTTCCGAAAAAATATTTTTAATGGAAATTAATGTATGTATCAAAAATTCATTCTTACAGTTTTATCACTTATATATCATAGTTTGTATCTGAATTTTTCTGTTGCAATACACCACACTGAATTTTAGATTTTTGTCACTGAAATATTACATATTTCGTTGTTAAAATTAGCCAAAATGAAGCAAAATATTTATTTTCTAGCAAACGATACATTATTTTAACAAACGCTCTGGCGAATTGTGTATCGTATCACTGTACACAATCTCAAAAATTTTCAAAGCATTTGGTTTAAAAATACTCAGGTTATTTGCAATTGTTTGAAATAAATAAAGTATCATGGCCTTAAGAAGATAGCTAAGTAAACTTTCATGGCAGACGATCCGAAAAGCAATTGTGACTGGCGAGAAATAAATTACACAGTTGTTTTCATTCTACAGTTCTATCGAGACGTGTTGTACAACCTCTATGAGCCTATAATGTTAATATTTTATTTTTAAAATTAGTTTTCGTGAATAATTTCGACGTAATGTGGCCATGTTGTTTGTAGGTCAGGTATATTTTTCGGCAAATTTGACCTCAAATTTCTTTAAAGGCTGTGCAAACTTGTAATTCTGACGCACATGAAGTGCAAGGCATATGTAATTAGTGCAACTGGGTTGAAGTTGTATAAAAATGGTAAAAATGTATTATGCAGTCCACTATCCACTAAAGTTTCTCGACAGCACCATCCCACATATACCATCTCACTAACCTCAAGGTTGGGGCACCAAATACGTTTATATTTGTGAGAAACATTATCTCACCAAAAGTCCCTAATGCCATTTAACTTCGAATGAAGGTTTTGATATACAAGTATGTTATTGAGGGCACCATCACCAATGTTTGTGTTCGAGAGAATTCATTCTTCATACCACGTAAACAACGTATTTAATTCGATTACCCTCTTACATTTAAGAGAAGTAATTAGCCCACCACAACTTTGCTGTGACTATAAGGCCCGGGGGCTTGTGCTCGAGTTTTCAGTCGTATGCGAGTTAGAAGCCGAGCAGTGTTTTTAGAACATGGAGAAACGATTTTTAGATTTTAACTTTAAAAAATGTGAAAAGCCAAACGATAAAACAATTCCAATGTTCTGAAAAAGACCACTCAACTTCAAACTCGCATGCGACAGAAAACTCGAGCATAGACCTCCGGCGTTGTCGCTGTTACCGGCAGGGACAAAATGCTTTTCGCGTGGACAGCTACTTAAGAGTTAACTTATCTAGCAACTTTGTTATTACAACACTTGATAATTGAACTAGCAATATGATGTACGAAGAGGTTTTTAAGCTAAAGCAAATATCTGCTATTAGTAACATACGCGGGCAAAGCCGCGGGCGAATTGCTAGTATTGTCACATGAAGAAATACTGAATCTCTGCTTCCATATTTCTATTTTGTAATCCTTAATACTTCTGGAAACAAATAAGTTAACTATACATTATTGCGTTCATATAAACTGTCTTAATTAACGTGAAAATCACGGGTGAAGATTTTATTTTAAATATATTCTTAGAACTAATTTTTAATTAGAAAATGTTAAGGATGATATACAAAAATGACCCCTTTGCTAAAAATATTCAATACTTTGTTATTGTCCGCGTTATAATAGTATTGCAACGATATATGAATTTTAAATGATATTTATTATTAATTGGACACTGCAAGATGATATTGATGGAATTATTTATTATTTAATTGTTTTAACCTCGAAATTATCGCCCCCATTCAATATAATATTAACTAATTGTTCGCTATTTTACATCAATTATTTTAAGCCATTATTATCTCGTTCACCAGGTTTATTTATATTTTCTGTCATTTTATTGTTCTTCCATTACAGGAAAATAAAGTAATGGAAAAGTTGTACATGTTATGCAATATTTGCTTTCTCCAAATAGTGAGGTTTGACACCTCGTAGTCCTTGCGGGCTCTTTGAAGTTAGCTCACCGAGGCGTTGATCCTTCTTGCTCCCTGAAAGCTCTTTATATGAGACCAACGGTAGATCCCTCGAAAGTCCCGGGATTGTATCTGCCACCATCCTAATTAGTACACCAAAGGGAGTGTGTATAGTCTAGAATGTAGTAAAGTTGCTGCCATTTTAGAAGAGGCATTATTTTATTCATTACCAGATAGCTAATTAACTTATTAGTGAGCCTCAAGACTTCGAGGGAAAATTCGTAAGCTGTCTGAACATTTTACGAACTGTACTTTACTTTTTTAATTTCCTCGCTTTCAGCTAAATTATTCTTCGCATTGAAATTTGCCTAACTAAACATTTTGTACAAGGACTTAGAATTTTAAAATATCTTATTTTACTTGCCGCATCTAGCCATCTTAAGCACGGAATTTATGATCGCCAGTTCCAGTTAATTCATACCCAGAGGAATTCGTGTTAAGTATCATAGACTCTACCGGCATATTCAGTTGTGCCGAGGCTTTAAGATTATTCATGAACCCAAATATTCCATTAACTTTAACGTAGAAGAATATTGTGTGAACTGTAAGAATACTATTGAATACTGCCCCTATATGTCAATGCGTTTGGGGAAGAGAGTTTCTAGTATATATGTGTAGGAAATGAACCTGGTTAGTTTATTGCTGTTTCGGGTGAGTTGAACTCAGAAAATAAATACGTCAGTTATATCCTACAGCATGTATATTTTTAGCATTCTACTTAACATATGCGTATCACTACTAATAATTGTTTTCTTTCTTTAACCATACTACGATACTATTTTTGTCTAGTAATATCTCTCTACACGTACACGTCGTTTTATTACTTATCTTGATTATTTCTACAAATGCAATATATTTTACGTAGCATCTGAACTAGCTGATAGAAACCGATAGTTCAGTTATGTTATTGGGGCTAATGTGCGAGGCCATAGTTAAGATGTATTGTAATTTGATCTTCATAAATGCATTTTTTTCTTTGGCTAAATTTATGAACGATAGCGACTCGGATAGCGAGAGTTACTGTTCACGTAGCTCGAAATTTTGTGACTCCCGAAATATGGACAACTTGTCTGTAGATATTGATAAGATCGAGTCCTCTGATAATTTAGGCTATAGCGAGGCAGGAGTAGCGCCAACTCCCTAACTCCCAACTGGAAAGTGTCATGGCGGCCAGTGACGTCACAGCGGAAATAACGCAAGGCGCACAAGTAATACACGCAACGAGCGCAACGTCACGTGTTACACAACTGATACGTCCAACAATATCAGTCAGTACGCTACGTGTAGTTCCGCATCTATTGAAAATACTACGTTAATAACTATGTCGGACTTGATTAGGTGTATTACAGAGCTGTAGTCACAAATTACGATGCAAATGTCAGGGTATCGCGGCACATATTTCCAAATATTGATTAAGTATTTGAGGTAGTATTTACCTCCGTAACAGTCACAACCATTAGATGAAGCTAGGGTCTTATTAATGTTAACATTTCTTGTTCGAGCAGATGCTGCTTAGCAGGCATAATTGTGCTACATTTTCTCGCTCTTAAGTGTTGGCATACGGCGGCGATATATGATATTCGCCATAGAAGAATGCTCTTAAAAGTACTATGTAGCGGTTTCAGATCTCCGCGTTTGACGCGCGGGAACAGCGGAGTGATAAGAGCCAGAGCACCACTCTAGACGATAGACACATGGTCTCTATTCGCAGCGCTAAACTGGCGTGCAGTGTTTTCGTACAACTCTTTTTCCTTTAAGACTTTAAAGAGGTGACCAAAAAAATTTATTTTGCATATTATTAAGTAAAGATAAATGCACGCACCTTATTTTGCAATTTACGGATTCAGGTCGTATTTTCAGAGTTACAGTAGTCTAAAAAAAGCCGCGTTTAGCCAGTTCCAAAAGCCCCAAATTTATGTTACTAACAAGCATACTGAATTTTCAAAAAGTGGCATACGTAGTTTAAAGTGGGTGTTCTTTTCATAGATAACAACAATAAGAATAAGTTCGGCGGTTTCGCGTAAAAAAGTATTCGTGTGACACTCCACAACACCGTCCAACGGCTAAGTACACAGTCCTCTTAACTTTAAAAGAAGTGACGAGTGAGTGAAAGATTTTTGGTCAGCACTTAACATCGAGGTCTTTAGCGCTGGTGAAGGGTGACATGAGGTGAGTATGGAGCAGCGCCGGAATGAACGGGTGGGGGAAACGGGAGAGCACCGAGAAAACCCGTCAACCAGCGGCATCGTCCAGCACGATTCCTGCGTTTGAAAATCCGGGGACCGACCCCGCCGAGAATCGAACCCGGATCTGACCATTCGGCCACCGCGGCCCCAGAAGAAGACGACAAATTAAAGTTAATAGGTTATGTGAACGTTGGCGGCGATATTTGATATTCGCCGTAGAATACTGCTCCAGCTATAGAAGAAGACGGCGTATTAAAGTTAATGAGTTATGCGAACATTAAAGATTAGAAAGTGAATATTTTGAAATACAGTTAAGTCAGCTCAAATAGTTTATGTTAATGAATGTTAGAGTGACTCCATGTCGCACTTCGTTTGAACGTGACGTTACGGACACTTAAAACGTAAGTGAACAGTTTAAAGAGGCACGTAAATGGCACATAAAAGATGCAGTAGTGAATAACCTGTTAAATAATATAACATAAAATTGTGTAAGTGTTATTTCACGTGTGATTTACCTGATAAATACGAGTACAAGTAACCGCCACGCACCTAACCAAACAAGCCAACCGTCATACTGCATGACGGGAGTCTTGTAGCCGCCACCTTGAGGTGTGTCAGGTTGCTGCCAACTTTGCGGTAGCTGAGTTGCTGCCAACTTTACGAGACTTCACTGTTGCCAACTCTTCGCCTCCAGAGCGCCATGTGACGCGCACGTGGACATCGTGAACGTCAAAGTCAATGTACTCTCGAAGCAGTAGAGAGGGAATATCGAGTGTATATGTCCGTGTAACTCTTGATTAGTCATATGTTGACAGTTTTTTGTTTTTTAGACTCTTACCAGAAGAAGTATAAGGAACTAGTATGAGCCAAGACTGAATTATAATATGTTTATTTATTTTTTTCATAGGAAATATTTACTAATGAACTATGTGAGGTTTCGAGCGTACTTGTGATATTGGTATGTTATTATAGGCTATTCACTATAAACTGAACACTCAGCAGAACTTGTAATTAATTGAAAACATGTTTCATTTGGCCAATAAATGTTAACCTTTGAGAGTGTTGAATTGTTTACACTGGTTTTTAGCTACATGGAAATTTCCATATAAAAATAGTAAATACGGCTGCGAAACGTCTGAAAGAAAACTTTATGCAGTGCTCACTTTATCGTGATCGGTCTATAGCAAGATTCTTAATTGGACACTGCAAAGTGATGAACATTGATTTAGAGAAATTTGTTATTATATGTTTTAACCTTGATATTTTAACCCCTATCTAATATGCTAGTTAAGATATTATTTGTTTGCTATTTTAAAGCAATTATTTAAAGACAATATTAACTCTCTCACTGTTTATTTATAAGTATTTCCTGTTATTTTATTGTGCTGGTTTAGCTGACAACGGTTCTACATGTTATGCAGTTTGCTTTCTCCAAGCTTCGAGGTTTAACACCTCGTAGTCATTGCGAGCTCTTTGAAGTTAGCGCAGCGAGACGTTAACCTTTCTTGCTCCCTGAACGTACTTAAGATGAAGACATAAAGCAGATCCCACGCAAGTCCTAAGTTCGTATCTGCCGCCATCCTAAATAATTAGTACGTCAAAGGGAGTGCGTATAGTCTAGAATGCCAGTTGAGAAGGTGCATTATTTTATTCGATACCAGATAACTAGTTAACTTATTAGTGAGCCTCAAGACATCCAGGGAAACATTTTAAGCTGTCTGAACATTTTACGAACTGTATTTCACTTTACTAACTTCCTCGATTTCAGCTAAATTGTTCTTCGCATTGAAATGTGCCTAACTAAACATTTTGCACAAGGATTTGGAATTTTAAATATGTAATTTTACGTGCATAGTTGTGCCGCCTCTAGCCACATTGAGCACGGAATTTATGATTGCCAGTTTCAGTTAATTCATACCCAGAGGTATGAGTGTTAATGGCCGGTTTTATCACCTTCGGCTAAACTTCAAGTCAGTCTTAGCTGGAGGTTAAATCGAAAATTTGGTTTTACCACCTCTGGCTAACGTGTGACTGACACTTTAACCTGTGGCTATCTTAACAGGCAGATGAAGCAGTGGTTATGTAGTTGGCTGGAGGTTAAATACGTACGTCACAGTTTCGTTCAAGTGAAGTAGCGAGTAATGGCGGT
>PNEQ01083205.1:0-15248 GCA_003012365.1 Medauroidea extradentata | reverse complement strand
TCTAGAGTTGCTAAAACTGAAAAGTAAAATTGTCCTTGATTCATTGATGAAATGGTTTGAAGTAAATAAATTGGTACTGAATGTAACCAAAACTGAATTCATACAGTTTTTCAACATTGATAAGAAGATACCGCAGATCCTAGATGATTACAATAACAATATAATTACTGAAACAAATAATGTTAAATTCTTAGGGTTATGTATTGATAATAGATTAACCTGGCATATTCATATAACTACATTGGAAAGTAAAATATCATCTATTTGCTTTATGTTAAGAATGTTACAGAATGTGGTTGATTGCAATACTCTCAAAATTGCTTATTATGCTTACTTTCATGCTGTTATGAAATATGGGATAGAGTTCTGGGTCATAACAACACTTTTTTTTCTCTTTGCAAACCAAATTTCACACACAAAATTGCATGATGAGTAACATTTTTCAGTCTTTTGCACTTTTCATTTTAATCACATTCACCACGCTAAACACATGCTCAACTGCAGCATTCGAATATGGCACTTCCACTTTCATTAGCCACCATTTGAAGCATACACCTTGGATTTGCTCATATTAATATCCAAGAAAATGCTTAAGCCCCGTTCACAATCGACATGGCGCAAGTAAAATACATAAAATACATAGCATAAGAAAGTGAATATCTGTGACTCGAATGGTGGCGTTCACAATGAATACTTGACATGACTTATGTGGCGTAACTTGCTTGGCATGGTGTTAAAGATGGTCATCTCTGAGTTTTCTACGCCAAGTTTTTCATGCCGGCCAATAAGAATGTGAAACGTCAAGTGCTGTTGGCGCGAAAATTTTTGTCCAATAGCAAATTAGTTCTTTTCTTGTTGATTATTTTCTGATTGGTCAGGAAACAATATATTTAGTGGTGATTGTGTACGGACAATTTCGCACGTTATGCTATGTAAGTAATGTTATTTTTTTCATGCAGATGGTGAACGGGCCTGTAACAAAAACACGCACACTACTTTTATTTGTCCTACAGAATAGAATGGTGTAATTGGCGTCGCGTCGGTGGCGCCATAAACCCGCAGCCCAAGCACTGATAGCTAGCACCGGGCAGAATGATATTGTACATGACAGGTGTAATAACTGATAATACTGGTGAGCATGCATAGTATATGCTGCCTTTTTACTTTTTTTTAGGATGCCCCCAGTGGTACCAATTTATAGTTATGAAACATCACTAATGTAATTTACAAAAGCCACTTTTAAAATTGCAAAATAATTAATTTAAAGGAATAAAAATTTTTTTTTCCAGATTTTTGAAAATACACCAGATTTGTCACCAGATTTTCACAGAAATCACCAACTTTTCGACTTGTCGCAAATGACCAAAGTTGGCCACCAGACAATCTTGGAAATCACCAGATCTGGTGGCGAAATCACCAAGTTGGCAACTCTGGTGATTGAATGTGCAAAAACAGCTGATTCTACCAGCATGCAATCTGTTCTGACATCACGGGCCAAGCCGTCCATTTTTAGGATTTAGCTCAACTTTCTGTGCGCCGATCCTGTGCTATTTTGCAGTGTGTGTACTATTTGTGATTATATCGTGTGCCACCCAAAATGCTGGGTTTCAACTTTCTGTGCATGTGCTGTTTTCCGTGCTAAATCAATTGTAGCGGAGCCTTTACATTTCTCTCTCCCAACAAGCATTAACCGTATGGAAAGAGAGGTAACTCGAAAACAGACAGCAAGTAACCTCAATCACAGACTAAGAAAACAAATACATAAATAGGTAACTTGTGACATGCACTGGCACGTAGCACTTACTTGGCCTCTTATCATACAGTAATTTCAATGTTTTTGTCTTAATTAATGTTTTTTTTCTTCTTTGTTGTTAATAAGAAATTAAGTAGGCCAACGTAACCAGGTATAAGGATGTATACGGCAGGATCCAACATATTAATTGGGGATGCGAGTAGAGAAATTTACATTAAAATTTTCCTTTTAATTTTAAATTTAACTTTAAAGCAAGAGAAAAGTATTTAATTTTACGTGTCAATTTTATCGGATTTATATCGTGTTTGGACTCATTTTAAAGCTAATTTAATTTCTAGCAACTTTTCTAAGTAAACTTTTCTTATATTTTGCCTTGTTTGGAATTTTTTTAAATCTCAAGTAGCCTCTTAGCTTGCTTCTCCTGGAATGGGATTTATGTGGCAGGCTAGTCGTAGTTCTCTTGCTTGGAAGCACGTACAGAGAAGTGCTGGCTTTTAAAATTTCAAATAAGCTCTGAGCTAGCATGTGCTTTGGACGGATTTATCTGGCAGGCAGGTCAGAGTTCACTCGCTTGGAGGCACGTACATGGACGTGCTGGAATGCGGGGGCTCTGCAGAGCGTTTCTCGATCAACGAGGGTGGTAGTGTCGGGCGCAAAACTCTGTGAAGGTGGTGATCCGCGACAGATTGATGACGATGCACATCCCTATTTAATAAACTTAAGGAATATTTAGCTGGTATTACGAAATAAAATGCTTTGTAAATTTATCAATATCTATGCTACATACAATTTTTAGGTTATAAACGTCAATAAACCAGCTTTTTAGTCAAGTTGGATCTTGATGTATCCCTCCGCCGCTCGGCCGAGTAAGTCCGGGTGTCCGCCGAGGAAAGTTAGTTGTGTTTCATCGGAGCTCGTGACCGGTCGCCGGGAGATGGCCGGCTAAGTTTTTCTTGTTTTGTAATTGGTCAGTTAGTTGTGTTTCATCGGAGCTCGTGACCGGTCGCCGGGAGATGGCCGGCTAAGTTTTTCTTGTTTGTAATCGGTCAGTAGGAGTTGTGTTTCATCGGAGCTCGTGACCGGTCGCCGGGAGATGGCCGGCTAAGTTTTCTTATTTGAGTTTGTAATCAGTCAGTAGTTGTGATCCATCGGAGTTAGTGACCGGTCGCCGGGAGATGGCCGGCTGAGTGATTAGTTGGGGCGTCATGGCGGCAGGAAGAGGACGTGTAAAACGTGGTAGAGGGGCTGTGAAGCCTAGAGGACGGATTCGTTAGGAGAAATCAGTCTTTATTTGTTTCTCTTTTTGGCATACTGCCTTTTTATTTCTAGTAATGTAACCAGAAGTAGGTTATTGATAACCGCGTAGTCGGAATTAGGGTAGATAAAGTGCCGGACCACGTACTACTACGGAGGGAAACGGCAAGTCGTAATCCGTAGATAGAAAAGTCACCTCAACTATTTCTGGGCGAGCACTCGCAATGTTAATTGCCTGTGTCTGTTGAACTGCGTCAAAAGAAAGGTTAAATAAAAGAAAGAAAATGCTGATATTATGATTTTTATTTATTTATTCATCTGTAGCTGATTAACCTCACTGCTATCCGGGCATCAATATAATAGGCACCACCTCTACATCAGCTTGCTGTGTTTTTGCCATTTCTTTTTTTTTTTTTGCCGGCTAACTACTTGCAATAATAGAAACGAAGGAGAGTTACATCCCCGAATCAACAACAACCACTACATCGACGAAGACGACGTGAAGCAGACCCATTGCATTCTGGCGTCCCCGAACAGAGACATAACCTCTAACAACTATATAAACACCACAACGTAGAGTAGAAGGAGACCCGTCACACTCTGGCGTCCCCGAATAGGGACATCATAACCTCCAAAATATACATATATAAATAACAACGTGACGTAGAGCTGCCGCACTACAAACTATTTCTCAAAAACTTGAACAATAAAAATTGGAGTACCTCAAGGATCAATACTAGGGCCATTACGGTTTGTAATATATGTAAACTTTCCTGAACTTTTAAAAACTAGTTCTACTGTAATGTTTGCTGATGACATAAATGTACTTAACTTTAGTACAAACAAACCAGCTCTTATAAAAAACTTGAAACAAACACTCAACAATATGACCAACTGGTTTCGCTCAAATAACTTGATACAAAACGTAAAAAAATCAGCTCTTATGACTTTTTTTACCAAAAAAAGGGGATGAAAATATTCTTGGAAATAGTTTCAAGATTGGAAATGAAAATTTACAGGAAGTAACTAGTATCAAATTCTTAGGTTTGACTGTAGATAACAAACTAACCTGGAATGAACACATTAACACAGTATGAAAAAGATTAAGTTCAACGTGCTTTGCTATGTCAGTACTCAAAAAAGTAAGTGACCAAAATGCAGTTTTATGTTACTACTTCTCTAATATACAATCACTCATTAGCTATGGAATTATATTTTGGGGCAGATCCAGGAACTGGAGAGAAAAAAAAAGTTTGTATAATGAACGGCGCAGGGTACAGAAGTCGCTGCAAGCCATTTTTCAAGAAAAATCAAATAATGACTCTCCCAAGTATTTACATATACCGCTGCATCCTATATTATGTTGAAAACATTAAACAGATAAAAAATTGTAACATACATAACCACACTACCAGACAGGCAAACCAATTACACATACACCCCCACAGAACAAAAAAAAAATCCTCCTCGAGTCGTTATCATTCTGGTATAAAACTGGTACAAACTTAAGCAATCACAAAATGTTCCTTTGAGAATAATAACCATTGAATACCCTAAATCTATAATGACAATCATCCTAGGTTTGTTGCTTTACTTTTATAAAATGGAGACTACATTGATGCTCCACATATTTTGTTCATCAGTAGGCCTGATCCCATTGGGACAAATAGTAAAGTCAGCTAAGTTTTAAGTCCAGGAACTGATATACAATTTTTGTTTATTATGTTCTGATAAATTTGAACTTACGTAGTTCAAATATTTCTATAAGCACCCAACCTGTCAAGAAGTTAGTCCGTCAAGTAATGTGGGCTATTTTGGTAATGTATGTCAATAATATTTCAAAGAATGTGGTGAGGTGATTTGAACAAACAATTGACATTTAATGAGAGAGGGCATTTTCTCCACATTAACGGTTGATTCCATTGTTATTTACATTTGTTAAAATTAAAGATGATGTTAAACTATAATTGGGAACCATCAAATTAACACTATATAAGGATTTTTAATTGCA
Source organism: Medauroidea extradentata (assembly GCA_003012365.1). Classification (NCBI taxonomy): domain Eukaryota; kingdom Metazoa; phylum Arthropoda; class Insecta; order Phasmatodea; family Phasmatidae; genus Medauroidea; species Medauroidea extradentata. The sequence continues at coordinate 10,230 of PNEQ01083205.1, read as the reverse complement.
TGTTTTGCGTGTTAGTGTAGAAAAATAGAAAATTTAACTCTTTAACAGATTTAATCCAGGACATCTTAAGCAAATATTTTATAAGACGATAAAATCCTTAAACTTAATATCTTCCACAGAAATCTAAGGTGTATCAGTAAGTTATCATACATGTTCCAAACAAAAATACTTTGCTCTAATAAGATGTTTCCTCAAAAATTTTGCAAAAATATTTTTATATTTCTCTTTCTTAATTTTCCTGTGTTAGTCTTAAAATCTGTACATTTCAGGTAAGCAGAAAGTGTACTGTATTCCATTAATTTACATCAAACACCCTCTTGATCCCACATAGGCCTGGGTTTTTGTAGTAGGCGGGTAATCTTGGTTGTATTGTAGTTCCACGTACTGAAAGAATTTTGAGGTATGCATTTTGAACATTATCATAAAACATTTTTAAAAGTTATGTTTACTAAAGGCCTTAAAAGACTTCTAAATACTGGCTGACATGTCTACAAAAAACTGGTTATGAAATTTGTGATGGGGCCTATACTTAGTTGTTTTAATACCAAAAGTACTTACTATAAAAAGGTATCCTCTGTAACACACATCAGACTCAAAAATTTTTGCTGATGACACTGTTCTTTTGTACACTCATAGTACAAGCATTCTGGAACCCGTATGTGGTAAGGGAAGTGGTAGAGATGGAGAAGGTGCTGAGAAGGGCTGCTAGGTGGGTCACAAATAAGTGGTGATACAGGGGGGAGGGGGGAGAGAGAGGAGGATTTCAGACCGTCAGTAACTGTGCGAGGACTGGGGTGGGGCATACTGCAGGAGAGAAGGACACACTGCAAGAGAGGAGGAGAGTGGAGCGGCTGGTAAGAATGTTTAATGTGGTGAGGGGGGTTGGTGGGTGGGTGGGCACAACTGGGTGACAAGATACAGAGAGGTATATTCAGGGGAAGGGGTGATCATGGGTGGAAGATACAGAGGGTGGGGAAGAGGACAGAGAGAGAAAAAAACACTATGATGGTGAGAACGATAAAGGATTGGAATGAGTTGGCGAGGAATGTGGTTAAGGTGACGGGAGCGAGGGAGTTTGGAAAAGGTTGATGGGGTCGAAAAATTGAGAAGAGATAGGTTAAGCAAATCCTTGGGCTGAGGCCCAATTGCGAGAAGAAAATAAATAATAATAAAAAAAAACATTATGTTGCAACAAGTGCAAGAAGAACTTAACACACTCAATGTGTACCTAAAATTAAACAAGCTAATACTGAGTTATGGCAAGACAAAATATGTTACATTCAGTCCTCCAAGATTTAAATATGAAGAAACCTTTCAGTTCACAATAAACAATAGCCCCATTTTTAGAGTGAACAACGTGAAATTCCTAGGCATAAACATTGACGAATACTTAACATGGAATGTTCATACAGACAAAATTACTAACACAATTCTACCAACAGTAGGAGTGTTGGGCAGGCTACATGGGATGCCAGTCTTGGTAAAAAAAAAATTCTATTCACTATTCTCTTATAGTCATCTGCAATATTTGAGGCCTATTTGGGGCTCAGCTAATAAACACGCAGTACCCTTCACAGATCATTCAGAACCGAGCCATTATAAGAATATTTAATTTCCCTTCATCCATTAGTACTAACTTGTCAATTAAGTGCTTCTAATAAGAAGTATGTATAAGTACAACTTACCAGCTCACATATGTTCAAATGACAGCAGTGTTTAGGCCCTCACCTAGAGCTTTGCTCAAAGGGGCCAAACTTTGTACGTAAGTAAGTAACATATTGTTTGTAATTTGATTATTTTGGTACCGGTAATTAAATAAATAAAAATGAAAATAAATTACAGCATTATGAGTTTAGTTAAGAATAGTACGCTACTGGAAAGACTGGTCAGGATGTACAAGAGGGCGAATGGTGAGGGACAGGCTGGGGTAAATTAGGCTGCCTGTTAATTAAGACAAGAGTATAGAGGAAGATGGAATGGTAGTAAGAAGATTCCGATATTGAAAAGCATAACAGAGCAGGGTAGGCAATCTATGCTTAGGAGGCTGATTACAATTAACAATAACATTTTGGTGGTAAGATGGCTTCAGGGTGCAATAATCTTGTCCATGTGTGCACATCTGCACACCTACATGTACAGGAATATAACTACAGTATATACATCAGTAACATTTGGAATATCTCACGAGAAAGTTAAAAACAAAAGTACTGAGGAAAGAGAAGAGTATGATTTTACAATATGGAAAATATTGCACATGCATTACAGTAAAGTTACACACAAATAAAACCAAGACACTTTATCCAAAACATATTACATTCTAACACTTACACAAAAGAACATCACAATCACAAGTAAGAACTGACTGTGATAAATATTAGGCTGCATAAACACTAATTGTCATTGTACTATATCCTATATGAGTTACATTACTACATAAGGAAATATAGCAACAATATACCTAGAAAATACAGTTTGGAGGTACCTAGTTATGGCTAAGTTCAATGTTAACATATTACAATACATAATACCAAACTGAAATACACAGGCTGATAGAAGTCAACTTATCTTCACGGGCAAAATATTTTTAAATACATCACATGTTCTAGTATTCCAGTGCTATAAGTACAAGTACATATATTAATAAATATTAAGTCTCTAGCCAATGACAGAGATCAATAATGTAGTTTACTATCCCATGTCTAGTTTCTTTAATGGGTCTTGCTTCAAAAGTTTCTTCAAAATAACAGCGGTTAGGGGCAGCTTTGATGGTAAGGAAAAGGCAGTTGAATAGTCGCAAACCCCTAAAACTACAGGATTTTCATCCGTATTCAGTGTTAATTGAAGAAGGCAGTTTGTTTCCTGCATGCCTGGTGTTGTGATCATGTATGCTGTTCCCAGTTAAACTGCTGTCATTTGTACGTATGTGAGCTGGTAAGTTGTACTCATACATACTTTTTATTAGAAGCACTTAACTGACTAGTTGTAGAACCTAAAACATTTCAATTTTTCACTAAAATATTGACTTTCGTAACATATAAACTGTTTTACAATTAGTTGCTACCTATAAACATAAAAAAAAATCACTTAACCACACACTGCATAAACATTATTTACATGGAAAGCAAACAGATAATTTGCAGAATACGTTTTGTGGAAGAGCATGGACGAATTTTCGAAGACCATATTTTGCAAATTGTTGTACATTTCGTTGTGCTAAACAACATACTAACTTCATTATTTAAGCTTTCACGTGAGTACACCAGAACGAGCAGAAGTCGTCTTGCTTGCACTGATAGGCACATATTTAACCACCAATAGAACTTACTACTTATTTCATATGTAAATGACCGGTTTCAATAATATGAACACTTGAAGTATCTATTCTTAAGTTTATTTCTAAAGAGACCAGATCAGCTTGCACATCGTAGTTTCTTTAAAAATCACAGTTGACGTGAAAAGAAGCACGGATTTGCATACATTTAAATGGCCATTCCGAGAAATCTGGGTACGGAGTGACGTCACAAGATTATAGCAAGACAGAGATATAATGCGCCCTGGCACACCATTATACATACATCGTGCCCTAAATAAACAACGACTGAAGGGGAACATGGCGGCCGCCATATATGTTTACGACGTGAGTACCGGTTATGTTTGGGTTATGTATTGAATTTTGTCATTTAAAAAATATATTTTAAAGGGATCGTTCAACACGTTATTCATAACAGTGTTCATTCTCTACGGATATTGTATTAGGCTATAACAACGTCTTTTAGAGACAAAAATTTTTCATTCAAATTGTCTTGTGTATAATAGCCCCCTCATTATTGACATTGGTTTTTAGTAAAGAATGGGGGTGTTATACACCCGTAAATACGGTAGTTGTCTTTGTTACTGTAGACGTCGGAGAACTAAACACGCATGTTTTTTTTGTAATTGTTGTTTTTCAACAGTTTTTGTACCAATATCATACCTGCAAAGTCTTACGGCTAGAAAATTAGTCTAACGAAAGTTATAGCCTAATGAAATTAGCACGATTTGAACACCCCCAAAACAAGCTTATGCCGGCCGATCCCATCGTGACATCACTACCTAGGCACGAGTCAGTCCACTCCGCGTATCTAATAGACTGACGCCCCGCCATTTCTATGTATGTTCTTTTGCGCTCGCCCCCCGAGCTTGTCCCTTTTGAGGTTAGGCCTAAGCAGGCACGACGCCCTCAGGTCCGCACAGCGCTATTGTGTGTATGTAATTTTTCAGATGCCTATCACATGTAAATATTAGTCTATACAGGTTACCTTGTTTTGTAAAATAATCCAGAATGGAAACCACGTGTTCTTTTGTTGTATAAATATTTTCACACTGTATGTAAACAGACGAACGAACTTTAAGATGGCCATGCTTCATGCAACTTGAGAAAAACGTAAATAACGTAAATATTGAAATGTGAAATGAGTGTAGAGAAATTGTATGTATTTGATCCTTGTGTATTATTACTATTTTTACGGCATCGTTATTTTTGAGTGGGACCTGACGGTAAAGTATCAATTTTGTGGAAGTAGAGTTTTCATTTTGTGAGAAATATGTGAGTGTTGATGTGGCACGCCTGCTCTACAACCAACGGCCACGCATGCGCCGCCATCTTACCACCCACCTAACGGGACTTATTCCCTCCCAGACCCCCTAACTTCGGGTATATAAGGGGCGCCTCTCGCCCAGTTTCTTCAGAGTTCGTTGGCAGCTCCTCTAAGTTCCCATCTCTCAAACCCCCCCTCTGAAGGACTTATTGCAAATGGAGACCTTAAATCCTCCCTGGTAGTTGACTTCTTGCAAAGGGAGTCCTACCGATTGTATCCGAGGCGACTTCTTGCGAGGGGAGACCCTCACCCACCCCGGAGCGACTTCTTGCGAAGGGAGACCTCTACCAACCCCGGAGCGAATTCTTGCGAAGGGAGACCTCTACCAACCTCGAGGCGACTTCTTGCGAAGGGAGACCCTCACCAACCCCGGAGCGACTTCTTGCGAAGGGAGACCTCCACCTTCCTGTACCATTCTCTTACCTACCTCATCCGCTGAGAGACTGGAAGGAGGAGGTTCTGTTACTCAGTTTCCGCGCCGCGCGCATAAAAGGGAATACACCCTACATTCTGTTACCGCTACTTCAGCCACGAGGCACATAGCGGAAGTCGCGCTAGCTAATCTATGGAAAGTTCCGCCGGTCCACGAGGCAGAGATCTCGAGTCGCTCAGTATCGCGCAGCATCCACGTGGGTAGCATCAATCTTAAACAAGACTTCGAGTTATTGAGAGTAATCAGTTATAAGAGACCTGTGTATTTTACGAGTTATAAGAGACCTGTGATTTTTCGTGTTAAAGACGTGTGTGACTTCTCCAGATACGAGAAACCTTGTTCAGTGTTGTATAGTGTGAACTACGGAAGTTCTATCTTTTATTCAATGCCTCAACGTGTGCAGCATCTTAGTAAATCCCTGCCACCTGAAATTCAACTGTTGAAAGCAAAGACCACTCAGGAGCGACACCGCCACGCCCACGTGCCAGCAACATCACCTAAGCTTATCCCATCACCTACCCAGGTACAGGGAACTCAGCTCTCATTTAGTGCTTTTTGTAAAAGCGAGCTCCAAGCCCGCCAGAATAGTTCATCTTCCGTAAACGACGAGCAAACGCCGCCTCCGCGCAGAATCCGCAAGAGGAAGCGCAACCCGAACTCAGCGAGTAGGCTTCTGCGGCGCATGGCCAGGAGGCCACCACCTGTCATTAGCCCTATCAAGACTCCCGTCAAGGGATCGCCGCCCTGACACCGTCAAGTGCAACAGTTGCGCGACGAGTCCAGCCCGAGACCTCGACCTCTGTCAGACAGAAAACAGAGGCTGCTGAGAGAGTTGTTTTAACCAGGTGAGTGACTAGAAACCTGCCCCAGATAAGTAAGATCCTCCCCCACCTCTCCGCGCGGTTAGCGCTCGGCTCCCCTCGGCTTCACTCTCCGAGGCGCGCGCTAGTCCGACCCACATCAGGCGCATTCGCGCAATCGCACATCCACACACGCCTCCCAGAGAGAGGTCGGGGTTGAGTCAAGATCTTCGTGGCGCCCAACGTGGGGCCAGACAAGCAATCCAAGGAGCAGGACTTGGAACGTATAAAACCTGAGACAGAGAACAGACCCACAGTTCGGAGTTAGCTGAGAAACTTCGTCGCGCCCAAGAATCAACCGGAAACACTATGTCGTATTACGAGTCCAACGCAGAAGGAGCTAACCCTCCATGCGCAGCCGAAGCCTGCACCCAAAATGGGGATAACCGAAATGCCTGTGCCAATTGTGGAAGGGAATTCCATCACGCCTGCATAGGATGGGAAGATACCCCCAGAGACACCGAAGGGCTCGAATACCGATGCACAGACTGCTACACGTGCCAAAAACGATGCGCCCATTCACTCTGCACTGGAGAAGGCATGTACCGGGTCCAATGTCATACCTGCCCCCAGACTTACCATTAAGCCTGCCTAGGATGGCCAGATACTGTACTCCCAGAGAATTCCAAGGGTTAGTCTTCCGTTGCGACGCATGCAAAGTTGTCACCGCCCAACTCAGGCAAGAGGCAACTGCAACCCAACGTCCAAAGACCCCAGAGAGAGGGAACCCCGACCGGCTACTACTTCTTGTGTTCCATGGCAAGACCCTAGAGAACACAACCACATTCTTGCACGAGTGCGAGGAAGAGTTCGCTCTGAATCCCATACCCCCCAAACACTGGGACCTCTGTGCGCAGCAGCAACTGCAAGGAGCCGCTCTCACCTGGTGGACGAAGTACGGAGAGTACGTATCCAACTGGCAGCAATTCCGAGATCGCCTGACTAATCGCTTCTCTGGTTTGGAAGTAAAGACCCAGTTGACCCGAGAACTGTACAGCGCTAGCCAAAAGCCAGACGACGATTCAGAAGCCTTCATACGCCGAAAGGCCCAGGTCTATGAGCGTGTCCATCCCGGAGAAAAAAGAGAGCACATGCATAGCCACAATACTGGAGATGCTAAGACCCAACTTTAGGTCATTCCTCCAAAATCCCAAACCGGAGACCTTGGAAGAGCTCATTGAGCGAACCAAAGCCCTAGAGTTGGACCAACCAGCAACCAAGACGAGTCATCCAAGTACGATGATGCCCAAGCAAACGAAAGCACTACCAGAAAAGGAAAGAGCGCCGCCGCCGCCTTTACCGCCGAAATGCTGGTACTGCCCAGCCCATCACTTACACCAAGATTGTGCAGTATATAGAGAAAGACAGGCGCAGCACCGTCTCCAAAGGAACACAGACCACAACCCTGATTCGGGAAACGCTGGAGCCGGGGGCTCGACCAGACCCAACAACCCGGCGAACTCCAGCGGGTCTACGGCATGAAGGTGCCACCAACCAAAGAGGTCGCCGCCCTCCCACGAATTTGGGTCCAGATACATCACAGAGAAATTTTAGCTGTCCTCAATACAGCCGCTACCATGAATTTTGTGAAGGACCAAGTTCTACCCCCAGCAATCCAAGAGGCGATCCAAACTACCCGACAGCAGGTGCAACTAGCCAAGCAACGCACCTACTTACCCCTGAAGGGAGAGGTGACAATGCCCCTGACCACTGCTGCAGGCACACACGATACGCCTTTCCTGGTGTCCAACGAGTTGGATGAGGACATGATCTTGGGACAGCAGTGGCTCCAGGAACAACAATGTATTCTTGATTGTGGACAAAGGACTTTATACCTAGGCCGAGAAGCGCAACAAGCCATGCACTGGGGGGTGCCACCCACCGAATCTCCCACCCAAGTGATCCACCCAGAGGATGTGCAGTCACAATTACAGGGGGAAGAGCTACAGCAGCTTATCCAACTCCTCAACCAGCACATCTCTGCATTCCAATCGGGCGGACCCCTGAGGCAAACCAACATTGGGATACACGATATCCAACTGCAACACCATCAACCTATTTACAATCGATCGAATATTCCATCCGCACAGAAGCAGGCCATTATACGGGAGCAAGTCGTGAACATGCTACAGCAACGCATCATTGAACCTGCCGACTCTCCGTACAATTCACGCATTGTGCTGGTCCAGAAGAAGGACGGCGATACCAGGTTCTACGTAGACTACTCACCACTCAATCGAGTCACCCTGCCTATGGCACCACCAGTACTGAACGTAACCAATATCCTCCGCAGCCTGGGCGAATCCAAGATATTCACCACCATTGATATGAGAAGCGGTTACTGGCAAGTACCAGTGCACCCAGATGCATGCCGCTACACCACCTTCACCACTCCAGACGGTGAACAATTCCAATTTCGAGCCATGCCGTTCGGGTTGAAGAACACACCCGCCACTTACCAGAAGATGCTGAATTGCCACGTTCTGTCAGGGTACACAGGCCTTTTATGCATTGCCTACCTAGATGACGTGATCATCTTCTCTGCCAATTGGGAGGATCACAAACGACACTTGCAGCTAGTGCTCGAGCGCATACAACTCCACAACCTCAAAGCCCGGCTTGAGAAGTGCCACTTCGGGGAAACCACCATCAAATACCTGGGACACGTAGTGACTCCTGAAGGCAATTTTCCCCAGGCGGAAAAGGTACGCCAAATCCTAGAGACAGAAGCCCCCAAAAACGCCAAACCGCTACGGCAGTTCCTAGGGCTATGCAATTGGCTTCGGGACTATACGCCCAACATTTCACAGTACATGGCACCCTTAAGTCGACTGCTATCTAACAAGAACCGACGCTGGAGATGGGGAACTCCCGACACCAAGCCTTCCAGGACCTAAAACAACAGTACCGCGCTTACCGATGCTACACCGGCCCGACAAGTCGCTCACCATCATATTACAAATCGACGCCAGTCAGATCGGACTAGGGGCCGTAGTGTACCAAGAAGGACCGAACCATGAAAAAAGAATCATTAGCTATGCTCGCACCCAACTCAGCCCCACTGAAAGGAGGTACGATTCCCACGAGCAAGAATGCCTCGGCATCGTCTGGGCAGTCCGGAAGTTCCGTTACCTCCTCGAGGATCGATCGACCCTTTGTCCTTCGCACCGACAATAGGGCACTCCAGTGGCTACACACCACCAGCAGTAAAAAGAGCAAATTGGCCTGCTGGGCAATGCTGCTCCAGGAGTTCTCCTTTACCATCGAACACTGCCCGGGAAAGGAAAACCAGTTGCCTGATGCACTCTCACGAAAACCGGCAGCTGTCCATGACACCCACGACCTCCACTGCTGGGAGGATACCATACCACCAGAGCCGACCTCCACCAGAACACTATCTCCGATGCATAAACTGCAGACAGCGAAGTTCAGCAATAACCTCGAGAACTTCATGAGGGAGCAGCAGAGCGACCCGGAAGCACAGCAGCTGCTAACCAGCCAGCCCGAGAAATACCGAGAGGATCGTGGCTACATCTGGATGAGGCCCAGCCCTGGAAGTGAATGGAAATTCTGGGTCCCCCACTCACTTCGTGCCTCTCTGTGCAGCTACTTTCACGATCATGCCCTCGCAGGCCACCCAGGGTCACAAGAAACTATGCGGCAAATTCACCAGAGGTACGCCTGGAGAGGCTCCACCCGAGACATACCTACACACATCACTCAGTGTACCCTCTGCGCCACCTTGAAACCAAGCACTACAATCAAACCTGCAGGCACTTCCAGACGTCCATCAACCCCGTGGGAACAAATCGCCCTAGACTTTATGGGTCCTTACCCACGCAGCAAGTCAGGTCGACGATTCTTGCTTGTCGTCGTCGACTTATTCTCCCGTTGGACGGAAGCCTTTCCACTGCGGAATGCAGATGCACCAGTGATCATCGCCAAGCTCCAGGAAGAAGCCTTCCCTCGCTGGGGATACCCCCGCAGTATCCTTACCGACAATGGGCCTCAATTCGTCAGCCAACTCTGGATGAAGGCTTGCACCAGATGGGAAGTGGAGACGCACGCCACCCCAGTCTATCATCCCCAAGCGAACCCCATGGAGCGACGAAATCAAGAACTCAAGAAGGGCATTCGCCTCCACACGCAGAAGGACCATCGCCACTGGGACAAGGCGCTCCCACAAATCCTCTACCAACTTCGTCGCCGAACTAACGATGCACTCCGCACCTCACCCAGTGAACTCTTGCTCGGACAGAAGCTCCGGCGACCTGGAGAATGGAGGTGGAACACACCACCT
>PNEQ01083204.1:0-11519 GCA_003012365.1 Medauroidea extradentata | reverse complement strand
CCCCCCCCCCCCCCCCCCAAGGTTTTGTACCTTCTAAAATCATGACTCGTTTCATGTGTGGGGTCGTATTTAATGGCAACAAATACAGTACAATATATTGTATGTTAATTTTTTTTTTTCAATAAAGTTGTGTTTCAGGGCATACGTCTGACTGACGTGCAGCAGTCAGATAATTGCAGACACTGCTACGTGGTAGCAGATAAGATAGCAACAACTCCCGTTGATAATAACCACGTCTGAGTAATGGCACCAGATAAGATAAACTAATGACTCGATCAACCGTGAAATTCGGTTATCCGACTGTCTCGTCCCCTGCATTATCGCGGATAATAGAGGTTCTACTGTAATTGAATTTAACCGATGTATAATCAAATTGCTTGTTGAGATGTTCTATGAATTTGTACCAGATTATTGTCAATTTGTTTAAGGGTGTTCGACTTTCTTAGCATTACCGATGCTCGTCGGGCCCGTCAACGTATGCGCTTTGTATATCAGTATGACTCACAAGTTATATCCTTAATGGCATGTTATGTGTTTTATGTGATATGAACATTTGAGAGTTATTGAGTGGGGATTTGTTTGGCTTGTAAAACTTGCAATTAAATGAGGCAGTTTTTTGTGAAGTTGTACTTAAAGGTGTTGGAATGTTTCATAACACAAATAAATAGAGTCTATGGACTAACTGGTTTATTTTGTGGTAGTGCGAATCTCTCAGGTTATAAGCCCAGTAACACGTGTTTGTTTGTTCTTCATGTGAAGTGTGACACAGAGTTGAGCATTACAATTGACATTGAACTGGAGCCCCTTTGGGGAGGGGGTCAGTGACAGGCTTAGAGGACTACTCATATAATTTGGTACAGTAGTTTTTCAAAAAACATATTTCCTTTGACTTAGCCCAAGTTGAACCTTTTCGTGAGAAGCTTAACGCATTATAAACTGGTTCAGAACTCAAAATTGCGTTTAAGGGAAAACCAAAGAGAAACATTCCAACACCTGCATACCGTATGTATGAGTATGACAGCTCTGCAGGTCGTGTTGTTTCAGAAGTTGAAGTACGATTAGTTAAAAGATTCGTACCTTCTCATCGCGTATATCAAGAGTTTGAAATAGAGAGAATTGATCAGGTTGCAAACACTCAACCACAGCCTTCTGGCTCTAGTAAAACTGAAAATAAAATAAGTGCTAATTCTTCTCAGAGTATGGAACGAGAAGAAGCCATTCAGGTAGCGAAAGAAAAGTTACCTGCTATTTCAGAAAGTGGTAAATCGCGTATGATATTCCGAGAAAGCGTACACACGATTGTAAGACTTGGGTTCCGCTTTCAGAACTGAAAGACTAAGTGTACGAATATAGAATATAATTTGTTAGCTGTGAGTTAGTGAAACATGGCTAAGGAAAGAACAGCACAGATCCCCACATGTGTGAAGGACCTATCAGTGGTCTCGCTGATCGAGAAATGGTCAGGCGAAAAGGGATACATACCTGTGAATGACTTTATAGAGAGTATAGAAAGAGCTGCTGCGTAAGGCAGGTGGACAGATGAAGATAAAGTAAAGTTAGTTAAAATGAAAATAAAGGGTCTAGCGCACAGGTTTATCGCCACTTGTTCGTGTCTAAAGGGAGACATAACACTTCAAATTTTGAAAGAAGAGTTAACAGAAATATTTCAGGAACGCCAACCCCTACTATTCCATTATTTAATGTTGAATAACACTAAACAGAGAAGCGGTGAAAATGTTCAGGAGTTCGCAGATCGATGTAGAAAGTTATGCGAAAAGACAGTGCAAAGGGTAGAGAAGCCCGAGAAATAAGAAATACTGAATCAAGAGGCTGAAAGACGTTTGTTAGCCGCATTTACTGATGGGTTGCAAGGTTCTGTAGGTTTACAGTTAAGATATAAACTCCCCCAAACAATAGATGAAGCAGAGCATATGTCGATAGCTCTAGAAACCACAGAAGACCATCAGGAGAGAAATTATAGGTTAGATGATTCAAACCGGAGAAAGAGAGTATATTATGTAGGCTCCAGACAGGCAAGGTTGGCATGGGAAAAATCATTTAGCGGCGCTAGGAATTCCATGAGTAGTGGCTATGGAAGATCTAATTACTCATGCAATAATGGTTCGAATGACAGTAGTTTCAATATGAGTAGATTGAGAGTAGATTGTCCTCCCAAGAGCTTGAGTTCTGACAACGGATGAAGAAGCAATAACATTAGGTGCTTTAAATGTGGAAAATTAGAACATATGATTAGGGAGTGTAGGAGTCAAGGATCCAAAGTGTACTAGCATCCTAAAGGGCCTGGATCTAATTATTCCAGTACACTAAGAGGTAGTAGTGACAGTAGTCACCCAAACGGGAAGTGCTGGGTGTCGACTCCGGGCACCACACAGCATTAATAACAGTCGTTAAGGGGAACGACACAGTAATTTCCGTCGTCGAAAGCCAGTCTCACTTGTTCCTGATAGGTACTGGTTCTGATATAGACAGATCAGAGTTGGGAGCAAAAGGCGTTACTGGAGACAGTCTTCAGATCATAGGTACCTAGAGGATAGATGTATGGGTGAATGAACAGTGTTACCCATACCAATTCCAAATTTGTTTGTTAAAATTACCTTTCGATGGCCTATTTGGGACAGATTTCCTCCGACGTTATGATGCCAGAATCGACTTTAAGAACAAGCTAATATATTTAAAAGATACTAACAGTAACAGCTCATACAGTTTGTGTGTTAATCATCTTAAGAATGGTGAGGAGAAGCGAGTTGAGAAATTGGCCACTTCTGAGCTCGGCTCTCGAACAATAAATATAGACCAATATTGGGAGTCACGATCGAAAAGTAAAACAACTCTGCCACCGAGGTCGGAGAGGTTAGTTAAAGTCGCAATGAATGCGACAAGTGAAGACGCTTGCTTGAAAACGCTGCTAATTGGACCGGCATTGACGAATGTTCCGGGCGTTCGAGTAACCAGGATGTTGTGTAATATTCTTATTGGTAAGAACCTCAATGGAGATGTGGATGATAAATGGAGCAGAGAAACGACTCAAGAACGAGAGTTGGGGACTAGATGTAGACTCAGTGAGACGAGTCATGTAGACGGTGTGGACAGCCATACAGGTACCTATGAATGTTATCAATTAGGGTCGGCTATGAGGGTGGTTGACCAGGGAAAAGAGAACCTCTATGTTACGGGTCATAGAGATGCACCTCAGCCTATCATTTCCTATCATGAGGGTGTCATAGGAGGTAAGAGGACTTATCGTCCTAGTGAGATGCGCACGCAATAAGATGGTAGAGAACCAGCACATAGTGATAGGCGTGTCGAAGGGATCGTTGCCAGGGTCGGTCCAGAGAATATTATAGAGGAACCTCCTCTGAAAGCATCTAGAAATTATGTGAGGGCTATAACAAAGATTATAAACGTTTCAGACGAGACACTTGCTGTGCAAAAGGGTACAGTTATAGGATACGCCACACTAGTTGATGAAGCTGTTGGAGTGCTATATGTAAGCATTTGTGTTCCCCGTAGATCCAATGATAATTGTTGTGGGACTGATTTGGATAGAGATTTAAGTGCGCTACACACAGATCTACGGAGAAAAAAACCTCACAATAGTTCCTGAGGAGAAATATAGTTGTCCATGTCCGCTTTCATGTTCCGAAGCTACAGTGATTCCCTCGAGAGGAGTGAGTCATGACAGGAGAAATAAATGTAAGGTGTCAGGTGAGGTGACCACAAACGATACGGATCGTTGTTTAATCCATCATGTAGACAATCAAGTTACATTAGGAGTTCAGTTGGGAGAAACGTTAGGAGGACAGTGAATCCGAATCAGAGTAGAAATCCCGAATCCTGTGCAGGTTGTGAAAATAAAATGTCTGAAAATAGCTAAAATAATGTAGAAATTGAGGATATAGGTAGTAAATTGTGAGAATATTATAAATTGTGAAAATGAGATTTATAGGAATTACGAAGACTGTGATAGTGAGCATTGGTGATAGTGAGCATTATAAAAGTTGTGAACTTTGTCAAATACTGAGAAATGTGAGAATTTTGGTAGTAGTGAGGAGAGTAAGAAGTTTAGGCGAGAAAAATGTAATATTGCTGATAGCAGTCTCAAAGTAAGAGATATAAGGACCAGTAAGTTCCCCAAGTGTTTGAAAAACGTAGAATCTGAGAGATGTTCTAAACAAGGATATTATTGTAATATGTCGCAGTGAAGGTGACTTATGAAAATTAGGAGAAAGACACCACTATTGGACAGTGAGATTAAGGAGATAGAGCAGATAATACGAGACAAACTGAGACATTTAAGCAAGGAAGATTTTAATGAAATTTTTTTAGTGTTGAAAGAATTTGCCCATGTATTCAAATTGGAGAATAGTTCTAATGTGGGCTGTACAAATTTACTGAAGCATATAATAGACACAGGTGATGCCAAACCGATTAAACAGAATCCATATAGAGTTCCACATGCGTTAAAGCCAGTAGTAGAGGTTCAAGTAAATGATATTTTAAGTAGGGGAATTATTTCAGAGAGTAAGTCTCCATGGCAGTTTCCAGTCGTCATAGTTAAACAAAAGAACATAGCTAATACAATTAAGCATCGTTTTTGTTTGATTTACCGGAAGCTGAATAGATTGACGAGATTAGATCCGTATCCACTTCCTATTATAACAGAAACATTAGTTTCGTTACACGGTTCAAAGTTTTTTTTCAACTCTGGATCTGGCGAGTGGTTATTTTCAGATAAAAATTGGAGGACAGCGATAAGGAAAAGACAAGTTTTGCCACTTTTACGGAAAGGTACGAGTTCAACAGACTTCCATTTGGGCTATGTAACGTCCCAGCCACATTTGAAAGACTTATGGAAAACTATGTATTAGTTGGACTGTTAGGTACACAAGCTTTAGTGTATTTGGACGATATTATTATATTCAGTAAAACAGTGAGAGAACATGCTGAACGTGTACGTAATATATTGCAAGGACTTGAAGACGCTAACCTTAAAATACAACCACATAAATGCTTGCAAAAAATTGAGTACAATACTTAGGCCATGTTGTAAGTTCAAACGGAGTAGAACCAGACCCGAAGAACGTGAGAGCTATTAAAGAGCTTCGCAGACTGAGAAATATTAGTGAAGTTTGTACTTTTGTAGGATTGTTTTCATATTATCGAAAAGTTGTGCCTAATTTTGCGGAGATAGAGTGTCCTTTAACAAAGTTAACAAAGAAAGATGAACTTATGTCATATAAAATTTTGGCTTATCCAGATTTTTCAGTAGGCCTACCTTTTATTGTCAGTACTGATGCCAGTGGTTACGCAACAGGAACTGTATTATCGCAGTGGCAAAATGCATGAAGAACCTGCAATTGTCACATGGAAAATAATACTTTGAAAGGTTTTTGTCCTTAACTAACATGGCAACAAGGCAAGTTCAGAATATGCTTAATATTTGCAAATTCAGAACACTTCAAGTTAATTGTTTTCTACACGATAAAACTGTAAAATACATCTGAACTTTTACATTGCCGTAAACGGTGAAACATTTGTTGATGCCTTCTTTACTAGTTCATAAACTCATCACCAGATGTTAGCCACTTTGCACGACAGCACGAATATTAAGCTTTACAGTTTTCAAACTGCAAATTCTTATGAAGGAAGATTTTTAAAGAAGCTTTAGAGTCATTAAATGTCTTGTATGCTGATAAATATTATACGAAGTGTTATTTCAAATATTTTATCCAATTCAATTAGTCTTGTATGAGTATGAATAATTAACTTGTTTTTACTATTTATCACAGAAAGCGTTCAACATTTTATTGACTTGATCGCGTATATCAGTGATGATAATCTTCATCAATATAAACATTTATTTTGACTATATGTATGTGCTGAATACAAATGCAGACACTTAAAAAAAAATGTATTGAAGTAGTGTAACATGTATTATATAATGTCATGTGTTATTTGTGTTTTGTTTCAGCTCCCACTCAAGATAATCTCTCTCGTGAGTTATTTATGTAAGTGAGGCTGACGTGGTTCTAGACCCCTTTTTATTTTATTTTAATTTTATTTGATTTTTAGCATAAATGAATTATAGATAACCTAATTCATAGTATTTTGTCCCAATCATATTAAGTTGAGGGAATTGTATGAGTAGATTTTAAAGCAATCTCATTACTCGTGAATACTGGGCTACTACAATGAAGAAGAAGAACAAGAACACTGCTCTACAGGAACTTCTGATGAAAACTTCAGTTGATTTGATAACATTGTCTATTGGCATGATTTTATAGTCTTCCCAATTACATACTCAGGTTGACTTATAAAGGCATAGCTTCTTCCACATTTCTTGATTTATGAAAGCGTAGCTTCTTCCACATTTCTTTGACTGATTTTTTTATTAAAAGATCTGTTTAATATATATATATATATATGTATGTATGTATATATATATCAGATCTTTTCCAAAGGAAGAAGTGATGTAATTCCCCGGCCTTGCCTGTCATTGAACCCAGGGTATTCTGACTTAATGTCTACATGTTAGTATGAGAGAAGTTAATTTCATTTGAGGCGACAAGAGTCCCTGCGACGCATGACCGTGCCTAGAATGTACAACCGCAGACCTCAACTTCCCGGAGTTCGCATCCGTTCGTGGTCTGACATTTGCCACGAGCTGACGACATTTCTCGTCCTGTGTGACCACAGTGCAGGCAAAGTTCTCCTAGCATGTTGACTTTGCTCATTCAACGATGTTAATCTTGCGACACAGCTGCATATTGTGTGGACTTTGTACATAGCCAATCATGAGGTGTCTGCAGTGACTTCTCATCATTTAGCGACTCCCCATGGGCGTCACTACTTCTGGAGGGAAGTTTCCACTTCCACTCAACTTGTGTTTACTATGGCCCTTGGAAGCCTGTCTTTGGTCTTCTGCTCTAAAACCTAGAAGGAGGAACTGCTGCTGAGACGACCTGAAGCCTGCGCCAGATGCCACGCCCTCCAGCACAGCCACCAGAGTAGAAAAGAGATTGTTTTAAGTTTTGTTAGTTAACTTTGCCTCATGGGCCACTTCAGCTTCGCATTCAAGTAAGTGAATGTAACTGTATATTGCTTGTTGCATAAAGTTATTATTAATATAAAGTTTGCTCGGCCTTCAATTATTTGTGTTTTAGATTCCTTTATGTCTGGAGCTACCCCAGGCATAACAGTACCTAAGAAGATTATTGACCTCATGTTCCCAAAATTGTAGCCATAATTGAGCAATGTGAAACTACACCATGGAGACTTCACCAATAAAAATTAAACCTTAACTAATTATGTATAATTGAATGGATGTTATTAAATTTGTAGAAGTATGAACAAAATGATTCCCTAGTTGTATGCAAAACACTACTACATTTTTACCATTTTTTTCTATAAGTGCGTAACTTGAAATGCTTTAAAGTGTATGCAGTGTTCCACTAGTTTTTAGTATCGTTTGCTGTGAATCAGTGTAAATGAATAAATTGTCATGACCAAAGTTCTGTTGCTATTATGTTCAATATAAACTTATTGAGCTGTAATTTTACTAACCATCTATTTGGTTTTTGACACACGGAAATGTAAACAAACATTCTGTCATAGTGGCGCTAGCGCTGCTGGACACGGCGAGCAATGGATATTTCCTTGACGCTTTCTTTTTCATAATACTTTTACAGTTTCTCTACCTTTGTCTGTAGGCATTTGTTTTGCACTAGGTTGCACTGTTCTGGTTGTCCTTATGGTGGTTGCCATTACCAACTGCCATTAGTCATTCCCTGTGTTTGTGGCTTGCACGTGCAGTTATCGGAGTCGCTGTTTGCAGGTTTAGATTCTTATTGAGTTTACTGATCTTATGTGCGTTTTTTGTCGTCTTCATTGGTGGTTATGTCCCGCATACAGCAAGATGAAGTGGTGTATTAATAGTCTAAATGTAATATGTATTTGCCAACGTTAGTTGTTTTCTAATAGTTTCGTGCTGTTAAATTTTGTTTTTCATAAATGTTTCAATTTATTTCAATTTCGTTTAGCAAACCTAAATATTTAAATGTGTTCAAAAAATCTTTCATAGATGAATTACAGTGTATTTTTGAATTGCAAAAAAGGTGAACTTTTTGAGTTTTGTACTTTATACCAGTCTGACTTTAGTATTTCTAATGTTGATAACGGTGACGTCATGAAACTCACACAAAGTACTGAAAGTTTGTCAAGAATGGACGAGGCAGTAATTAATACTGAATGCTTGTTCAGTTGTTTCATTTTAGAACATAATTTATCACTCAATTGCTCTGACTATGCTGGCCTCTCATTTAGAAAAATGTTCCCGACAGTGAATTTACGAAAAAAATTATTGGTGTGATCGTACTAAAACGTTTGCTATAATGCAAGACATGGCCATAACTGAAGAAAAAAGTTTATAGGCTAATTCAGTCGGCGTTTTTGGATTCAACTGATGGTAGCAACTGCAGTGGTTCGAAACTTTTTCCAGTGGTAACTCATAATAGTGAAACATTACATATTGAAAACTCTGTACTTGCAGGCAGTGTTATTTGGTATGTTTTGTGTGTGTATGTAGTTTTTTGAATCTGACAATGAAAAATAAATCTCACACATTTATATTGTGTCTTTTGTTATTTATTACTTGATAGGAAAATCTCACTCTTTATTTTGAAATAGCAATTAGCCTCATTAAAATATTACAATGTCTACGAGCAGTTTTTTCAATGTTTACTTCTAAAATATGCTCAAATAGCACCTTTCTGCACCCTCGAATAAAAATTTTTCCGGGGGAGGGCCCCCAGACCCCCTGCTTTATGTGTGTGGTGAGTGGTACTCCTCTAGGAAAATTTCCCTCTTTTGTATTTGCTTAAGTTGGCAGGTATGTCTGTAGATCAACATTTGCAATTATTATATGCAGTTAATCTCCCTAACATCTAAAATCCAAACTCTAAGGTTACAATTAATAAATTTATTTCTTTTTCGCACAAGAGTCCTCACGTTACATAGACCACTGTTCTCTTAAAACGTATCTTTTCGAAATTTATTACTAATTACAGTAATATTTGAATCTGTTCGTCCGTCTCACACCCGCAAACGTATCGTCAAACCATGCTTAAACTGTACACATTTGCCACACCGTCGCCTCTTGTTCTTATCCAGCGTTGCAGTGGTCTTACGTCCTCTTCCTTGCGAGTCCGCCACTTACACACAGGCAAAACGCCACAACAGCTCGGTCTCTGGCCACCACGAGCTGGTATTTATAGCTGGTCGCGATGACGCCCAAAACATTAGCACAACTCGGGAATTAGACAGGATGCTGCTTTCTGCAGCCTGAAGTATCATAGTACTAGGGTATATTTCTATCAGGGCCTAGATACATGCTCTTTAAGAGTGGTTTAACAGAGACGGCCACTGCTCTCAATCCTGTCAAGCCATGGCGTCAGCGAGAAAGGAAGTGGTCAGCTCTGCCTAACATCCGAGAGTGATCGCAGCGAGTGGGTGAGGTGGAGGTTACGTAACTCGACTCATCGCGTGCACGAAATCAAATGTTGTCTGGTTACAGTGTGGCAGCTAAAAAACCCTCTGTAAAACACCTTCAAGATGGCCATGATTTATTGTTAAAGTAATTTAAATCTTGAATATAAATACACCAAAATTTATTGGCTTAAAAACTACCAAGAAATGATTGAGGAATTGTCGGTTCGATCTGCACTGTGTTTATTCTAAGAACACCTTAAAAAGTGAAAGCCTGCATATATATTTGGTGATGAAATTGTTAAACAAAGAAAATTTATAAAAATAATTTATTCTGAAAATACGTACAAACTAAGGGAAGGATGAACAATTGTCACTGGTTAGTAAAAAGTTTAAGGATATCAAGTAGATATGTATAATGTTTAATCTGAAACTCCTAAAACCAACAAGTCATTGTAATGTGACAATTGGTCAAAGGTGTCAGCGGTTAGTCACATGATAAAGTCACGAGGTAAGGAGGGGATAAGTCTCGCATCCGCTTGCTGGCTGTGAGCATTGCTCCGCGAAGTTGCCTAAGAGTTATTGTTACATGATAAATAGGTCTTACAACTCTTCTAATGGCTTCTACTTCAGGTATTCATCAAGTCCGGTACTCAGTTACGGGGATAAACACCTGATTGTGCAGAATTTAGCAACATAATCTCTGGGAACATAAAAACTCACAAACTGATGTAGGCCTATAATGTTGTTGGAGTGATGAGTCTTTCAACAAGGGTTTCTGAAGCAACAGTTAAGCCTATCATGAAGAAAACTAAACAGAGGAAGTTAGTTGAAGTAGCCAATTTTATGTGCGATGCTGCACGTAGAAAAACATGTACTTTTATACTCTGCGGAAAACTGTCACAATTTTCGAAAAAGTTAAACAAAACTTTGTATGATGACTGCGTGTGTTTTGAACTGTAGCAGAGAATATTCACGGAATTTAAGTAGCTCGGGTTTCTTTAGAAAAAGTGCCAATCCAAGACGAAGATCTTGATTGAAACAATCTGATTTAACAAATTGGAGGGGCTGATATCTGGAGCAGGCGCATCTAAAGGAGACTCGTTGGGTAATAGTTTATGTTGATGAAACTTATGTCAATACTGCATA
Organism: Medauroidea extradentata; assembly: GCA_003012365.1. Classification (NCBI taxonomy): domain Eukaryota; kingdom Metazoa; phylum Arthropoda; class Insecta; order Phasmatodea; family Phasmatidae; genus Medauroidea; species Medauroidea extradentata. The sequence continues at coordinate 866 of PNEQ01083204.1, read as the reverse complement.
TAGTGTGACTTCTGCCAGGCAACTAGATACGGAAATTAGTGTTATTGACTCTATGGGGAAAGGTTCGTGATTAATTTTTGTTCATGCTGATGGTGAAGAAAGCTTTGCTCCAAATGCACTATACATTTTCAAATCCAGCTAGAAGTCTGGAAATTATCATAATGACATGAACTGCAAAAATTTTTGTAAGTGTGTGTAAATAAACTAGTGCCAAATTTACCAAAAAAAAATTTTTCTTAGTGGTTTGTGTTTCATTGTACAAGAGAAATGTAAATTGACATAATCAAAGTGTTTGCTGGGTACAGTTGAACAAGCCAAAATCGTCTTGGTTGAATCGACAAAGGCACATACACAGTGTTTCTGAAACATGTTGCCAAAAGTTACCAGTGAATTACTGACGTGAAAAGAAGAAATTGTATACATGACACCAATGGTCGATCTCAAATGTTAAGGAACATAGAAGCCCCTAAAACTGAATTCAGAAAAGCATATTTTGTGGTATATTATAAAAAGTGATTGTATTAGAGAAATAAAATGTTGTTTACAAATTAACTAAACCACGATCTGGAATAAAATGAAGGTATTGTGAAGTGTTCAGCCACTTCCCCATCTTGGTTAAATCTTTAAAAGGTGTTTTTATTTTCTTATTTAAATTTATATGTAAATTTTTCTTAACAGGCTATATGTAATTTTCAGGGTGAGTTTGTCAGGTGTCCGGTATGATACAACAGAATTCAATAACCTAGTAATTGGGGACATGTTAATTTAAATTCATCTTTTCAAAATTTAAATATAAATATAGTCAAGGAATTTTAAAGTAGAGTCATTTGATTATTTTCCTGGCTTGTTTGGTTTCAAATTGACCA
>PNEQ01083199.1:0-11520 GCA_003012365.1 Medauroidea extradentata | reverse complement strand
ACTTAGGCCCTAGTATAATATTACTGGTTTCCATGAAACGCAGTGCAATTTCTCAATACATGTGAACCAAAAGTTCTATGTCTTTGTGTTAATATTATGACTATTAGTAGGAAAAGAAAGTATAGCGATTTAGAGGGGGAGGGGGTGAAGACCATTATATTGAGAGCACTGAGCTCAAAACATTGACCGGCCGCCACTGCCACCCCACCTTTTTGACCCTCGTGACTGACTAGTTTTTGGATGAAAATTAAAAAAAAATAATTTTTTTACCAGTAGAATATTCAGGGTTTCGTACCAAATATGTTAAAATAACACTATTCTGCACCTTGAAATCTAAATTTTCCGTGGATCCCCAGACCACCCACTTCAAAGTGATTGTCCGCATTCATTATATTATTCTCAGGTTAAACACCCTCCCCCCCCTCTCCGTTTGCACAAATCCTGACGCCACTGGCATGATCACGTTCAAGCTGGCATTGTTACATACCTATAGGCCATTCGGAATAAAGTGAACACTAAAGATTTAACCTTTGAAAAAAATCACTAGCCGTTGCTGCATTTAATTCAACATTGACAACAGTTACATTACTGCTTATACAGTTGGCAGCGAATTATCGCACGTAGTTCCGTGTATTTTATATTTAAATACAACATTACTGAAAGAACATCAAATGGAATCGACCTCTTCGTATTTAATATACTATAAAATATTTATTTATGATAATATTGACATACTTACTGCTTGTATAAGTTTACTTAAACGGCGCCAGTAGAAAATGATTTAATCCGGGCCGTTCAAATTCAACAGTCGTTAGCGAAAGGCGTCTAGCGCTACGCGCACTACGTAGTTAATTATTTCACCGACAGGTGGCATCAGAGTTAGGTTTTCGCCACTTAGCTTGGAAGCGTTCAATGACGTTACCGGACGGTACAAGAGGAGAGCGTTGTTGTGTTTGTCCGTTGTGCAATAAATGTGGGTTTCTGATAAAACACATTCAAAAGTATTAGAAGTGACTGTTTCCTCATTGGTAATATGTAAGTTGTTGTGTGTTACGATCGCCAACATGAGTATCTTGATTTAGAAACAGCAATTTTTTTTTGTTTCATACACTTAGAAAATACGTTATTTTTGTTGAGTGCGTTGTTGTTCATGGCAGTATAACTGAACAGGTTTGAATTCTTTTTTTGGCGGTTTTGAGTTATAAATTCGATTTTCATGTGTACATATTTACGAGATACGTAACGGCAATAGTGCGAGTCGTATAAATTAGTCTATGCACAGAAACCAGTATTAAAAGACGTTAACACGCAGGTATTTATAACTAAGATTACTATTGGTTATACATTTTATTCAATACCCGTGTATTTAATGAGTAGATATTGTTAACATTTTCAGCCCAGTGTAATGTGGATGTAAACATTGTACACGCCTATTTAAATTAAAGCACGTGGCAATGTTTACGTTTACATACCGCGGAAAGATATAAACTGGCAGAAAATAGAAATTAATCAGGGCTTTTTTGAGTGCTCACTTTATCCCGAATCACCTATATATGTGATACCAGTGCAGCGTTGTGTATATCTTGTCTTCGTATTGCTTGTCGTTGGCTGTTATTAGACGGTTGCCCCTCACGTGTTTTTCCGCCATGTTTGTTTACATGTGTACGTCATGTGATATTCACCGGGTTTTTTTTCTGCGATATGTTACACCAACTGAAATTTTTGTAACGTGTTATACGTGACACTTAAAAAAATCAGAATTTTTAATAAGAGTGTATGAAACAATTGGCAGGGTCCACAAGTTGTCTGTTACTTAGGGTCACGTTTAGTAAACCAGGTCGTAACACTATATCTGGCCAGTGTAGCACATGGTCTTAATAACATTTATTGATCTAGTTGTACTATCTCTAGCGTTGTGTGTACTATGATCTATTCGAGAAAACTGATTTTCACAGTTTGTAAGCTAGCATGCGACATGGTTTTTCCGACAGTGAATAGTCATTTATCTTAGGGTGCGACTTCTCTACAGCCTGGCAAGAACTAGTAGTGTTTGCATGTTAAATTATATTCAGAGCGGCACAGTTACTTTTCACGATATCTCATTCAGACAAAAAGCAATTATATACTTCGAAATGAGGGAAACTTGGCTGTAGGAATTAAAAAAGAAGGTGGGGAGTTGGTACTTTTTGAGATTGACAATACGTCTTTTCTCGCAGCCTTCAGGGCATTACAATCTCTTAATATCAATGCAGGTAGCGCAGAGATGAAGAAACAAGTCATAGTATGTAGGTTCGACAGGTACTGATGCGCTCGTATTTATATACCACGAAAGTTAGATGCTAGACATGTCTGTTACCAATTCGGTGCTGGTTTGTTAGTATAAAACATTTACGTTTTGACCTAGTTAACATTTGTGAATGGTTAGTTCAGGAACTCGCCGGTAGACCAGTGGTTGTTGTTTTTGTAGGCCGTGCTTTTGGCTACGTACTTCACATTTCAGCTTCGTAACTTTAAAAGGATACTGTATTTTTCTGGTTTCTGATTTAACTTAATATGATGTAAAACAGCTGCTATGTTTCTCCAGCGTAGCTTGTATGAGAAAACGTTCCTTGCTATTGTCTCTGCAGGTGGAACGTTGTTTCCCATGGCATTGCATTATTTGCCTCCACATTTACAAAATAGCGTACTTTCACAATAGTTTACCTGCACTACTCTGGATTCTTGATATTCTTTTATTAGAACTTCGTGGTTATGTAATAGTAGTTATTCCTTATAAATGTAATGTCAACATATTTTAGCATTTACCTTCCTAGTTAATAGTTTTACGTTGTGAATAATTAACTGTATACCAAAATAAACTCTTTATTTGCCTGTTACTTCGCTTCAATCATACCCATTGATTTATTTTGCAGTAAATTGTCTCTTATTCGCCCGTGGTAGCGAGGTTGCGCAATGGCAGCACGTTGGATTCGCATTCGGGAGGGGGGTCCGGTTTCGAACCCCGTCTCCACCCGTCATGAATTCGGTTTTCCGTGGTTTCCCGAAATCGCTCAATGCGAATGCTAGGATGGTTCCTTGACTTACGCCTTTGCCGCCTCCTTTATCATTTCCTGTCATTTAATAAGTTGTGTGTCGCCGTCTATAGTGACCCCCGATGTCGACGATACATAAAAAACCCACTTACCTACAATGTTCACCGGGTTTCGCCTACTGCCCATGTGTTTTGAGTGAGGCACGGCGCCAAGGTCAATGTTGACCGGCTCGTTTAGCGCCGTATCGCCTCTACCGCAATACGCGGAAACCGACTGCAGTGGTATCGTAGATCACGCGCCTGACAGTTTTATTGGTGACCCTATTTTTTTTAATGGTGGAAAGAGTCAACGAAAGTTCGTTTTCTAGAGTACTTTTAAAATGTAAAAGTTCGGAAAAGGTGTTTTTAAGCTATTTTGGGGGGTTCAGAAGTTTTCCTTATTCACGCAATGCTTCGGAACTACCTATCCGTCATCGTTTGAAGTGTTTTTTTTTTTTTTTTTTTTTTCGTACATTGACGCAATGGGTACATAACGAATAGTTACGTAAAAGCGTATTTTGGAACACACTGGCGTATTTTTAACCCGCGTGTTAGGCGGCGCACTTAACCTTCTTTCTGTCGACACTGTACACAAAACGTAACATATGCTGAACCTTTTCTCTCGAGTTAAATACAGCGCTTTGCTTGGATAATTTTTGCTGTGATAATGTACTTGGTCTACATTAGGCTACGTATTGGCTGCTGCAGTAGTGTAACCATTTTCATTGTGATCTGAAAGTGAGTTTTGAAAGCTATTGATCACTAGGGGACAAATATGGAAGTAATTTTCAGTACTGTATACTGTTCAGCGTGACAGGCAGTGAGCTAATCTCATGTCGATGGAAGAGAGCTGAGAACATTTGCGCAGAAATAAACATGATCGTTGTGAGGACATGGAGTCACCTGGTATACAGCAAATATTTGCTCATCTCATTCTGTAGTGTTAGCATGTTCCTGGGTCTTAGAAACATTTGCACGCTTCATTACCTATCACAAAGTTTGGAAGCTACCATTGAATTATAGATTTTTGAAACAACCCTCTTTTTACCATACGTATTGGTTTTGTTTCCCGACCACAATTCCGTACCATACTGGAAACCACTATTATCTTACCTTTTAGTAGACATATATAGACTCAACTGGGTACTCAGTGTCTTTTTGTGATTAAATTTGTCGAAAAATGATGCATTTTGTTCTGTAAAAAAGAAATTGGGTTGCTAGTTCAGTTCTTAACATAATATATAAGAATTAAACTAGCAACTCAATAATTTCATATTGTGTCAGTTGAAAAGGCGGAACAATAGTGTGGAACTTGGCTTATGAAACAGAAACAGGCAAGGAAAACCAATAAATAAGATGGCGGGCATTACAACCTTAAGTTACTTATGACAGTTTTTTCTCTTATTTTTAAGAGTTTTCTTAAACGTGTGCGAGTGTCAAACGGTAGATAATATTGTTGCCGATAACTTAAAAACATCTCGTCGACACAAACAGGAATAATGTGTGATTTAACGTTTTGCGTTGAAGTTGCAAACCATGTAGCGGTCTAGCGCGAGATAGTAGGGATTTGAGGTTCGAATCTCCACCAATTCTTTCTATTTTTTTGTGGTGGTGTATTGTGTATTACAGTTGTACAGGACTTATGACTTGTTATAAATTATTTATATCAGTCAGAATTTTTTTTTCCAGTACATTTACTGTGAAGTTATTGTACATCGGACAGAATGGAGCAAATTACCACAAACATAAATATTTTTTTAGTACTTCATTAATTCTAAATAGTGTCCCATATATAATTTTTTATTGAGTTGACTACATTTCGTAATCTTAGGCTACAGTATTTATTTACGGAGATGTACATTTTCTATTTTTTTTTTCAGTTAAATTTTAATTATGGTAACATATTGTAATTACTTCCTAACTTTGGACGTGTACAAGTATTTACAATAGTCTATTCATAGGAGAAAAAAATACATGTATGCGTGTTTTTTATTATTATATTCATTAATGTATGCGTTCATATATATTATTCTTACGATTGCGGTTAAATTTTGGTGGGTTGTGCGTGCGCCAGTGAAGGTTACTGACAGACATTTTTGCATATATTATAAAAAAAGAGGAGTTGCAAAAGAGAGTAAGAGTAAGCGAATAGAACAAGGACAAAAATGTTTCTTTTTTAAGTGTTTCTAAAACTGTCATTAATGATCGTTAACACAAGTTTGTCCCATGTTTTAGAATTCTCGCAGGCAAAAGCGTGCGCGCGGTCAAACACAATATTATAGCAACACGGTTAAGTTCTCAAAGAGGAAATACATTATCTACAGATGTAAATTATAATTTATAACTTATCCACGGAGTGACTGGTATTTGAACCACGAATCCAAAATTTTGCTTATCTGGTGCTCTCACGCCGCAACCGACTGAGCTAAACTGGCATTGTAGTAAAAATGTTTCCAATTATTATAATAACCAAACTTATAGAAATTATCGATTTCATTGAGCGTCAAATATGTTTTTCATCTATTTGCTGATTTATTTTTGTTCTGTGTCGTTGCTAAAAAGGTTTGTTTTGTTCAGTATTTTTTGAGGTTGCTACATATCTCGTAGAAAAGGTTAGTCCCACAAGTACGCAAATAAGAAAATATTTGTGGATAGTATGATAGATACGCTAAATTATTTCCATTTAATTGAACGGAGTCGTTGAGATAAACATTTCCTTTCCATGTATCGACTGTTCGCGAGCAGTTGGTAAGTTCCTACCTGACTCACGACGTCCAACGACCTTCGTTTTAAACTTATAAAACCAAACAGTCGTTCGGGACTGACTATTGTTCAGTAACAACTTTTTTCGTCGAGAACACAACCTCAGAATAAGCTCCCTGGCGCGTTTGCCGTGGTGTAACAGGGTACGGATAGTGTTTCTTCTTGTGAAACTATTACAAATGTTTCCAATGCGTTTATCTACGAAATTAAGATACAATTCAAACTGCGTCCCTATGGTTTTAAAAATTCTGTCCGTTAGTAAAACATATTATTACCAATTTCCATAACAGTGCTAAAAATTACTTTTTCACGTTGCTGTTACTGATAAAATATCTGTCGTCATCGTTGTCCTAGTTTACTTTTGTGGTCAGTTTTCATTCACCTAATTTTTTTGTGCCGTATTTTTGGATACGACTGTATTTCGTCCAGGAAGTAATTTGTGTGTTCTTTCGTTGTCTTTCTAGATACGACTGTGTTCCTTTCGGGAATTATTATATACAATGATTACGCACTTATCCATTCCAATTCCATTCATCCGATTACGATGAAAATTTAGTGAGGTGATGTGTGCGCCCGCGAAGGTTTATGACATAAACCTAAACATATGTGGAAGGCAAAACGGGGCACGGGGCAGAACGATATTAACAAAAAAAATTGTCTGAACTGTTCATTTATGACCGTTAACATCGACAGTATGGCCGAATGGTCAGGCGATTCGCCTCCCACCAAGGCGATCCGGGTTCGATATACGGCGGGGTCGGTCCCCACGTGTGGGAATAGTTCCCGACGATGCCTTTGGTCTGCGTGTTTTCTCGGACATATCCCGTTTCCCCCGCGCCTTCATTCTGGCGCTCCTCCATACTCGCATCATGTCGTCCCTCACCAGCGCTAAAGGCCTCGATGGCCAAATTCTCTCACTTGCCGTTGACATCGTGTCTAAAGCCGCGCACTCACTTGCGAGCCGAGCTGTTCGCGAATCGCTCGTGAGCAGCAATCTTGCCAGTTTGTACGCTGCCCCAAACGAAATGCGGGCGCCCTACGAACCGCTCGCGACGATCCGAGGGAAGTATGTTTTTTCAACGACACACAGGGATTCGCACCGCCAGTCTGGACGCGCTCGCTTCAGGTTCGTGTGTTTAGACAATGTTCGCGAACCTTCCGTGCTATCAGTAGACTATCATCCGCTCGTTGTAGGCTCCTTGTTGGTTCGGCTGTCCAGTGGATCGCTGGAGGTTGGTTGAAACTAATTTTACCACGAACGCGTTGCGAGCGCCTCAAGAGCTGTTCGCGAACCGCTTGGCTAGCCAGTGTGTACGTGTCCTAAGACCTGTAGTGCCACGGTGGCCATAGTCTGCCATTTTCATGCAACATCCTGAGAGCAACTTCTCCCTCCATTTCATAAAGTTGATCCATTACCCAACCTTTAACCTAAAAACACTTTCACGTTGCCTCACAGCAAGATGTAAATCGTGTGGCCCGCGTGTTACTACTAATGGCCAGAAATATAACGTTTACTATGCGATTTTAATGGTTTCGGAAACGTACTTACAATGTTGCCAAACCTATAACAAAGCTGTTAAAGAAAGTTTCAAAAATGGTTAACAGAATGCATTTGAAAGACAGTCACGCATGACTATCTGTATCGCTGACGCTACCAAAAGTCAGTATGACTGACGTTAACCGAGGAGAAATTACAGAATAAGGCCACTGGGGAGGTCTACCAACATAATTCGCGAACACTGAAGGTCATCCGTCACTACGTATCAGCTATGCCACCAGACGTGGTCAGAGACCAATGCGCACTCAAAACAATAGCAATTCAGTGTGGTGGGCAGAATGCTTTGGTTACTAATGACCACGTGGAACAACCATTCGTTAAACGGCCGCCTAACTCCATAGTTTCAGTTGTGTTTCCTATGCTTTAGTAAACAAAAACATGGAATATTTTTGTTGAAAAAAAAAACACCTTGCCATGGGATTTCATCGCCAACACTATATTTTTTTAAACGAAAAATCAGTAGACCTGTAAATTAATGTTATTATCAACACATCATCATCCCCGAGTCCAAGAAACGTATTAATGAGACAGCAACTATTATGAGAAATCACATTCATAGTAATGGCCGGCCTCCGTAGCGTAGTCGGTTAGGCGCCAGTCTGTGTGCGAGATGTCCTAGGTTAGTATCCTGGCTCGGACATGAATGTTGTGTTGTCCCTTTACCTTATATCACCCTCGTCGGCTCTTATGACCTCGTTGTTGACAATTTTTTATGCTCTCCTGTTGCTATTTTTTTGCAGTAATAATTTTTGAATCCTAAAAGACCAGATATATGTAATTTCACAGTGTTGTTTAAAATTGATTTCTCCACATTGGTTGATTTTTTTCAAGGCAGTACAGACTATGGTTTTAGCTAATTATGCAATTAACGAAATTCTGGTCAATTGACAGTTTTGTCGAAGCGGTATAACTTGTATTGAAAAATGATGTCACGTCAAAAACCATTTCAAACAAAACTGTCAAAACAGATTTTTTTTATATCTGCTTTTGTTTAAGCTTAACAATACAACTATCACAAGTTGTATAAACAAGGGGTATGACCTAATCGAAAACAGATATCGAAATACTGTTGTATATTTTTGTTACAAATTGTTTTAATATGTAGTGTAGTTTTTTCTAGACATAAATTAAATAGGTTTGGCTGGTTAGTTCATTAATGAGAATTTCCTTTAATTGCATAATTAGCCGAAACCAATGTGTATTTTGTCATCAAAAATAAGTTAACTCAGTATACGATGTTAACAAAAGTGTGCAACAGGTTTTTGATATGTTCTCGTTTAGGATTTAAAAAAAATAACCATCGTAAAAGGGGTGTAAATTTACGGCTAGTGATCTTAACCCTACGTCACCACAAATACAACGAAAAACATTTCGTATAAAGGCTTATGTGTTTCGTTAGCACTCTGGGGGCATTCCACAACGTGCCGTAAGAGTTCGTTGTCAGGGCACTTGTTCAATACTATTTCAGCGTTGCGTTGTTTGCTATTTACGTTACAATGTTACATATCAACGTGGGAGGTATTTCAGCAGGGGCCTGTATGAACGAAGTTAGGTAATGTTCCAATTGGATAGTGTGGTTGGAGGTCACTGCACGGCCGCCTTGCTGGTCGTAGTAGGTAGTGCAGGGGCAGGACAAGTTTCCTTTTAGTTCCTCCACTACTGTCCATTCATAACGGCTCTTGGCTGGTGTGTTGTGCGGGGCAAGGTCCCACATATTATAGTCGCTATGCCCATGTTGTAATACCACGTTTCCACTAGTTGGCTTACCGACGCCAGCAATTCAATTGGGGGTGCTACAGGTCTGGAAAACAGGGAAAACCCGAAAAGTCGGGGAACTTCAAAGTGGTCAGGGAAAATCTGGAAAAGTCAGGGAAATTGCTTCTGGTGACAGGAAATTCAAATTGTAGAACAAACTTTAGGCTTGGCAATATAAGTTGACAGGCTTTTGCGGTCGTTGTACAGCTGGCTAGCTTGACGTCTGGGCTGGAGTTGCGTCTTCATGGGTGCAGGCTTAGCGTTTGACTTTTGGACAATTGCACAACAATTCACTGTGTGCAAATGTCAGCAATTCATTTTAAAAATAGTTCCAGTTAATTATAACTTATTACAGTTCTCTGGATTGTTGTAAGTGTGTTGAACACCAGTAACTGTCAGTAGTACATTTATTAAACCGTTTTTAAAAACAGTCGTGTAAATTTAATTTATTTGAACATTTTAAGATAAATTATCGTGAAATTCATAATTTTTGTCTGGATTGCTTGGAAAAGTTAGGAAAATTTGATCTAGAAATTCTGTAGCAACCCTGTCAATACACGTGGTTGGTTATTGTGCCTTAATTTTCTTGGTATGTCTTATCTAGAACGACATTTTCTTGGGTGCATAATTTTTTGTGGGCATTTCGTTTTTTGTGATCGTCGGATGATTTTTGCAATGGGCTTGTATTATAAACTAATGTGTTTTAACTGGATATTCACCATTCCTTGCAAATGTTGAGTCACTGAAAACTCAGTTACTGATGAAAACGCCCCAAGAAGGCCAAAATGACAAGTAAACATACTTACAAATAATTCTGAAATAGGGATGTAGTTGGTTCATAGTGGAAACTAAAGAAACTGAAAAGTAAGGTCAAAAAAGGAAAAGGACCAAACAGGGAGAATGAAAATGGCGACAATGGTGGACAAAGACGGGGACAACACAGAGTAACTTACTTGACTTTATAGTCAAGTTCTGACAGTTTTTTTTTCTAGGAGAGCACAAGGCCTCAGTGCCATATTGCTACGTATAAACAAGACTGTTTTAACTATGTCTCGGCATGCCATGGCGTCACGTGTATACAGGTTGTTACACGGCTTGACCGACATACTTTGGGCCCGTGTTCTCTGAATTTTTGGAAATAAAAACGTATAAAATTGGGCTACACAGCTCCGTTAACGTGTTACAGGGCCGTGACAAATGTGACTACAAGAATGTGTAGTGGCGCACACCAGCTGCTGAAAATGTGCACATCCGCCAGTATGCAGGTTTGACGTGTTGTATCATAGAACATTGCTACTGCATACGAGGCAACTGCGCGTAACTTCTAGGCGGCGTCTGAGATCCCCTGCTGCAGCTAGGCTCGTCCCCGTACGATGTCCAACGTAGACCTTCCAACTGTGAGAGTCTGTCGCCATAGCAACGGGCGTGTATCTGTTTCCTGCACATTTTCTTATCTAGGTAGGCTGCGTTGGTGTATGAGGGGCACAAAACTGATGGAGCGTTAAGGGATAAGTTGTAACTCGCTGAAATGTGTTTAAAGCGCAGGTAGATAGGAACCCTAATGGAGTTGCGTAGCGGTGTTCCTTATGCCCAGTGCTCTGAGGAACACACCGCCGACGTACGTAGGTCTAACCGCTTAACGGCTTGTATTCTTTACCTGGGACGGGCAGCAGCGGTTGTACGGCGCGGCGTGGTGCGTGGGCGACGAGGAGTGGGTGTCGTCACTGCTAGAGCCAGGTGCTGGGGTCGCCGGCTCGTTACATCACGTGCATGGTTATATACGTAGTGGCCGTCATAACTATGACAGTGACGTTGCCACGCAGTCTCTCCCCCTGCCCTGCGGTTGTACGCTGCCTGCTCGACCACCGCCTGCCTGCTCGACCACCGCCTGCCTGCTCGACCACCGCGGTTGTATTTCTGCTGCTCTTTTATTTCCGTGGCAGCAGTGCTTACGAAAACTAACCTGCTAAAGTTAACAAAGGTTACTGGGATCACGTGGCCAGGTATATACAGGGTGAGTCATCAGCTCTGCGACAAACTGTGACAGGATGTTCCTTGCAAAATAACAGTTAGAAAATGTCTGGCAACGAATGCCTGGAAACCACTCCTAAGGGCAGGAAACCCCTGTGAAGATGGGGTTGCGAGTATGGTTTTTATTGAATTTGACGGGAACCATTGATATTAAGGGATGAAAATTTGTAGGTATGCCAAACAATTCAGTGGCTGTGGCATGCCATTACCCCTGTTGATCTACCGCATACCCTACATAGTCAAATGGGGGTTACCACCCCTTGGAATGGTGGAAAAAGTGTCTTCGGACGGCGTTACATAAATGATGACCACGGATTATGAATAACCTTTCAAGGACGTACAA
>PNEQ01083198.1:0-11520 GCA_003012365.1 Medauroidea extradentata | reverse complement strand
CCCGAGTATGTTTGGCTCGTGTACGTTACTACAGGTTTCTTATTGGCCTGACTACCGGCTAGCAGAGCAGCGGCCTTACGCTGATTGGCAGCAAGCGCTTCCGCCATGTTGCTGGCCAGGGAAGCCATTTTGCTGGCGTGTGTGAATGAGTTCGCTGTTATACTGGCTATTTCACTTCTGTATTCCTAAATATTCTGTGGTAAGACTATGGCCGCGGTCACACTGCATACAGAACTACTTCAATTAAACATGTTCAGTTTTATGGAGCGGTTAAACGAGCTACGAACTAGTTCAGATCGCAGTCGCTTCTCGCTCAAAGTAAACTGGTTTCATATGTAGTTTCGAACAACATATATTCGATGCTTCTCTCCTATTGGCCGCTTGGAGAAGCAATCTGTGTAACAAATATGGCTGCCTTTTGGTCCGACATTTTGCACTCGTTAAATTATATCAATTTTAGATGTAAAATAATTATATCCGCTTTACACACACAGCAACATTTCAGTCGGATGCGATATGATAATTAAAAAATTACGGATGTTGAGTGCAGATGTGATAATAATTAAGTATGGTACATTTCAGGTTCCAAGTTTGTTGAGGTTAGAAAGTCCATTGAGTTTATAGTCGTGTAACCTCACAAACATGTGTAAGTTTTAAACACGATCAATATGGCTGCCGAATGTGTTTAAGTGAACAGGTTTGACCTCTAGTGTTACAATAGCCTAAGAGAGACGATATCTACAAAGGTTTATCTTTACACACGGAACAGACTGCGCCTGAAATACAGTCAAGAAACTAGTCTTAAGATGGCCGTCTGGGGGATCATATTTGGCGCGTTTAAGGGAGAGGTTCACCTCAGTTTTCAACGTCTTTTATTATTTTTATGTTTGTACCAGATTATTCTTTTCTTATTTTAAACGAAAATTGTGACTATATCTTCCTCTTAGGAAATTTTTCTATCTCTCATAGTTTTTGCGTAATGAGTCGTAAACGTCAAATTTACACTTTACGGTTTTATGTACGTCACTAAAACCAACTGACACACCAAACCAAAAAAGTTTCCCAGTGTATAACAATGTTGTAAGCTGTTATTTGAAACATATAAAAACGAAATAAATTAAATTTTATATTTTTAAAAATTAAAGAAAATTTTAATTTTCATTTTAAAATTCAGAATTTTTAGTGAAATACAAAAATATTTAATTTTTCGTTTTTATTTATGTCAAATCACAGCCCGACAAATTTGTTATACACTGTGAATTATTTCGGTTTTGTATGTCAGTTGGTTTTAATAGCCTGCATAAAACCGTAAATTGCGCATTATGACGTTTACGACTCATTACGCAAAAACTATGAGGGATACAAAAATTCCCTAAGCGGATTTTAATCACAATTTATGTCTAAACTAAAAACAAATATCTGGTACAAATATAAAAATATAAAAAGAAGTTGAAAACTGAGGTGAACCGCGCCCTTAAGGCCTAGAAGTGCGGAATCGGTAAGGACGAGACAACACACGAATTGCGTCTCTGCCTAGCCTCTAGGCGCCAGTCACTGAACTGGTGTGCATTCTTCTCGCAGACTACTCGCTTCTATGAGACTTTCAGTTGTGACCTTATTATTTTATTATGTATTATTTAATATCAAGGTGTTATTGCACACGTCTATGCCTTTTAAAATATTCTCCGGCAAGATTTGCACACCTAAAAAAAAGACCAAATAACACCAATTTTTGCCACTTTCGGCTGCCAGAAAATAAGCTTTTACGAGTAGTGGATAACTTGAAATAGGTATATACACGTGTAACATTCTTTGAATGCTATTCCTAGGAGACATCACCGTTTTCGAATAATCTTGTAACGCCCGTAGCTCTGTTCACCAGTCGGCGGCCTGGACAGGCGGCCACCTTAAGGATGTTCAAGTGTGATAAAGTCCTAATTTCATTTTTTTTATGAAAAAATATTAGTTTTGTAGACGATATTTGTGTGTTTACACTTACGAAACAATTTTAGCTGACGTAGTTTTCTCGTAACGGTGCGATAAAGTCAAATATTTCATTTTTGATTGATTTACGTACGTGAAATAATTCACAGTAAAATAACATATTATGAGCTACGTAATAAAACATTTCAAAAAATCCAGCGAACTGTTATTGTATTTTTAAAAAAATTGCTGATGGTTGCAATATTTTTTTCAGTACTTTTGAGATTGTTTTTAAAATTAAAAATATTATGTTGTGGGTTTTTTAATGTTTTATTACATAGCTCACGGGATGTCAGTTCACAGTAAAATATTTTGTTTAAATAGGTCAGTTGGTTTTCACTATTTTCATGGCAGCGTAACAAGCAAATTTTTACTTTGACATCCCATTGTGAGAAAATTTTGAGAGCTAAAATTGTTTCGTAAGCGTAAAATGTACTCACAAGTATCGTCTGCAAAACTAACAATATGTCATAAAATTATAAAATAATGATCTTATCGCACTTTAACACCCTTAAGAAAACATTCCATCAATCAAGGGAACTATTGTTCAAAAAGGACATTCTACTTATCTCTAAACTCTTCTTATACTAAGGAAAATGTAATTTATATCTCAGTTTATAAGTAATAATAATTTTGTTAGAATGATTAAAACATCTTCAAACTGTCTGTAAAGGAATCAAGGCAGTACAGCGTAAATTGCTTTGAGTAAAATGACACGTCCAATGAGCAACATCTGGGCATTGGAAAGTTCGACGATATTTTAGACGGGCAGATGATATAAGCACATTAAAAAAAAGTACTTAAGACTTTTATTCCGAGAATACGAACTGTACTCAATGTGGTTGTTGACTGATTGTTAGGGTCATGAACTTTCCGCGCAAATAATTTTGCCCCACATAGTTTCAATGGCTTATGTGCACATCTGCAGCTATGCTTCATGGTAATTAGCAGCGTGTCTTTACGACGTAACGTCTCTTATTTGACTGTGCCAAACACGATAAGGTTACAGCAACGCCATACGTCTGTGATTGGGATTTTTGAATGCGACATCTGAAATAAATATTTTTACCCTCGCGGTGAAGGTGTTTTTTTTTTCCTTCAGAACATTTGTTTTGGTTTCTAAGAATGTGGCAAGTTAAATTTTTTAACAAATGTTAGCAATACAAGGCATTATAATAAATCCACATATTACAGAGCATTTAATGAGTTGAAGGAAGAAACCAAACTACACTATTCAAAAACAAAATACATACTTCAACATTAAGCAGAGACTATTGGAACTACGTACAGGTAGACAAGTGCACGAAAAAACGGAGTTAAAAGAATAATTAATTCTTAAGTGGCCTGCCTGACTACGAGTACTTTGTATGTTCAAGGAAGTGATAAAGCTAACTCGGGCATGCACACCACATCTCAACGTGGCCTCTAGCTGATATTGAAAAACTTATATACCGTTATCCGACTGATAACGTACGTATGTAACATTTCAGCGGTGACATTTTTATTTTATGGCGTTTGGCGCATTTATAACTTTCAAAATATTTTACACTTGTTTTCGATATCTTAAATAATCTGAATACAGCTTCTCAACGAAAATTCCAGCAGACATGGACATATAACACGAAATGGGTATACACATGTGCCATTTATTAAACATTATACGTTAGGAAATATACCTTAAGGGGTCTCCCTAGATAGATTGTGTGTGAGGCAGGAGCGGTAAGGTTGCTGTTGGCCAACGTATGCAATGAATTATCGCCTCTCCGCGCAAGCTACTTAGCTGGCGTGCAGTGCTTTACTATTATCCTTTTTCCTATGGGACTTTAAGCGGTGACCACATTGTTTTATTGTTTGCATAGTTCAAAGCATAACGCTTGTTTCTATAGTTAAGTTGTTCGAATCCGGTTGTTATTTTTACAGGTACGGCAGTCTGAAAAACTCAATTTTGGCCGCTTTGAGGGACCCGAAAATGATATTTCTAATAAACGTGCCGAATTTTTGAAACTATAGCGACATAGTTTGAAGTGTGTGTGTTCTTTTCGTAGATATACAAATATAATGCGACTTTAGTAGTTTCGTCAAAAAAAAACGAATGATCGCAACTCGCTGCAACGCATGTCAAGCGCAGGTAGACAGTCCTCTTAAGCATGAAGCAGTTAAGGTAACCGACTGTTCAAGCCACTGAGCGGTATGCAGAGCTTAGGTCACGACTATGTTATCGGAAAACTACTCAACGTAGATGAGTGATGTTTGCTTGGAATATCCTTCAAAGAATGTTACACGCTTTTATAACTGCTTCAGGTCGTCTACTAATCTTTAAGGGCTTGTTCCTTAGTATTTTTTCAAACTGGCGCAATAACTCAAATATTTTTAAACCAAAATCTTTGAAATAATTTTAGACAATGTGCAATCACACGATGCACAATACTGTGGATGCATTTTAAAAATAATGTGCCAATTCATCAACACAAAAAAAAATACTTTGCTTCATTGTGGCAAAAAATGTCGTACTTCAGGTGACGAAATATAAAAAACCGTTCAGTACATTGCTACAAATTATGATAAATTAGTGTCAAAACAGTGGAGCAAAATTTTGACACGAGTTAGGTAGCAATAAAAAAAAAATTTCGTAATCACTGCAAAACTAAGGAACCGCGCCCTTAAATGCTTATTTTCTCGCGGTAATATTTAGGCACGATAATCTTGATTCCGAATATTTATAAAGCTACAGAAGGGAACAACACACATTTATCATTAATATTACGTCTTTAAATAAAAGCATCACTATTAAATATTACATATATGCGAGGTATCAACAAGAAGACAGCGCGACAGTACATTGACTTGCACGTAAGAGCTAGGTCGGTGTGAAGTGTGTATTGTGTCGCCCTTATCTCTACGCACTTCTTGGACTGGAATGCTCGAAACACGACCAGACAGGCGGTCACCTTAAGAGAAGTCCCTGCCTGATGTATGGAAGGTGATGTATCGTGTCACACGTGTTTTATTTTACGCAAAGCTACTTAAATCTTACACAATATCTGAATGTACTAGAACCAAACGCTCATCAAACCACGCTCCTCTTTTTAAAAATAAATAGCACGCATTTAAGAAACACTTGATTCTTTCTTCAGACTGTTGTTTCTGAAAAAACGTCAAATTCATTCTTGAAAAAGAAATACAGAAACATTAGTTTGACTAAACATATACTTCCCACGAAAAAAAAAAAACTTAAGATTACAGTTTGCAGTCTCGATGAAAAAAAAAAGGACAAAGAGAATACTGCGCACTCCAACTAAGTGCTCTGTTCATAACGGCGGTTTTGTTATTGACGCATGCTACTTTCTATACCATATGTCGTAATATTTTATTGCCATCGGCAAATAAAACAGTGTCACTTGAGGACTCATCATAAGAGTGCGTGGTAGATAAATAAACGTTGAAAACATTAATAGATTTCTACGTTTTTTTTCGAAGCCAATATGGATAAAATACGCAATGATAATCCTAGATAATGGTATTTGCCAACTACATGAGTAAATAATTATTCAAAATTACTAATTCGTTACGCGTGATCTCTTGCGCCGCAGTTAAATGCACGAGGTTCCGTCGTCAGAGATTGTGCCTCAGAAGTTCGAAACACTGGAAACAATTTTGTTTAAAATGTTGGCTAAAACTATTGTCTAGGATTGTTATTGTTTACTTTTCGCACATTGGCTTCAAGAAACCTACCGTTGTAGATTAATGTTTTTAGCGTTGAATTATGTCCCGCGCCCTCTTAAGGCACCCGTCTAGTGGCCGTGTGTTAACTTGAGAGAGGCACGGCGACAAGGGCGATGTTGACTGGCTCATCTGGTGCGGTATTGCCTCTACTGCAAGACAGTGAAACGGAGTGCAATGGTATCGCAGATCATTCGCCTAACACTTTCAGTGGTGGCCCCATCTTTATATTGGTCGAAAGTTTTGAGTAAAGTCCAATACACATTTCTATCGTAGTTCCACAGGAATCCCTTAAGGGTGTTCACGTGTCAAAAACGCAAAATTTAATTTCTGTACGACGAAGTGTAGGTTTCACAGACGTTACTTTTGGCTACATTTTCCAATTGTGAAAAAAATGTTTACCTGTCATATTCTTCACGCAGCGGTATGTCAAAGTCAAAATTTGCAAGTTACGGGAACATGTCAATAAGAAAAACCAACTGACTTTGGTGAATGAAATAATTTACACTGAAATCATATGGTATGGGTCATATGCTAAAAGATTTTAAGTCACACAACGCAATCCCTTTGTATTTTTAAAACAATTCTAAAAATAACGATAATTTTCTTCATATGTAGCTATTTTTTTAAAAAATACAAAGGGACTTAGTTGTGTGGTTTTAAATCTTTGAGCTAATGGCTATACTATATAATTTCAGTGTAAATTATGCCATTCGAGTAAGTCACTTGGTTTTTTTTACTAGCATGTTCCCATAACTTGCAAATTTTTACTTAGACATGCCGCTATGGGAAAACTATGAGAGCTAAAAAGTCTCAAAAGTGGAAATTGTAGTCACAAGTAACGTCTATAAAACCAACACTATGTTGTAAAAATATAAAAGTATGCACTTTTGCAACGTGAACTACCTTAAGTAGTTATTTAGAACTATTAGATTGAAAAAGCAGTTTTTAGTCATTTTGGGGGACTCCGAAATGATCTTCCTAATTAACGTGATGTTTTGAAATTACCGTTCCGAAATCGTTTGACGTGTTTGTTCTTTTCTTAAATACACGCATTAGAAGCACGTTTTCAAGTTTCTTAGAAAAAAATGTTCTGCTGCCACGCTGTTTACAAGGCAGGCGGGTGCCTTAAGAGTGTGCGGTAGATGAAGAAACGCTGAAAACATCATTTGATTTTTATTTTTTTTTTTTAGTCAATATGGATAAAATACTCAATGTCAATCCTAGATAATGGTATTTGCCAACTTTATGAGTAAATATTTATCCAGAATTACTAATTCGTTACGCGTGATCTCTTGCGCCGCAGTTAAATGCACGAGGTTTCGACGTCAGAGATTGTGCCTCAGAAGTTCGTAACTCTGGAAACTATTTTGTTTAAAACATTGGCTAAACTTATTGTCTAGGATTGCTATAGTTTAGTTTTCGCAAATTGGCTTCAGGAAACGTACAGTTATAGCTTAATGCTGTTATCGTGGAATTATGTACCACGCCCTCTTAATGGACGCTTTTTCCCACGCCCGAGGTTCGGAAGCAAGAGAGCGTTAAAGACGAAACACATTAAGTCCCATCGCTGTTGTATATTAGCAGAGATCAGTGAATTTCGCGGGTTCGACGACCTGCCGGCTGGACACCATAGTTCTGTGTACTCTGTTATCATCAACTTCTTGTATATTGGCTGCTATTTCAGTGGGTGGCCAGATGTACATCTGAGACGGTAGCGCGGGAGCCGGTAATTGTTTTCATGCATTTCTTTTATTGGTTCACATTCGTCAGGTACGAGTTTCATTAGCTGTGGCTCAACAGCCGAAATATTTGGCGGTACAACATTTTCAATTCTAACGTCTTCTCATATGAAACTGCGAAATTTCCGGGTATCTGCCCAAGTCGTCTGCGGTTGAAACAGCGTCCCTCGAGCACTCACCTTAAGGCCCGGCATCAGTCGCCATATTGAATTATATTATTTTTTTTGCTCTTATGAAATTCTGTGAAGAAAAATGTGAAATTTGTTACAATAGTATAAATTCTATACTCTTTTAATGTATACTTAAACCGAAATCAGTCGAGCAATTTTTTTATATTGTTAATTTGCTCGACTGATTACGTCAGAAGTTCAACTGCAATGCTTTTATTTAAGCGCAAGGTAAATAGAATTGATGTTTTGGAAACAAATTTCACCTTTTTCTTCTCAGATTTTCGTAAGTACAAAAAATAAAATAATTCAATATGGCGACTGATGCCTGGCCTTAAGGGCGTTCACGTTACAAAAATTCAAAATTTTATATTTGCTTGGCATAGTGTTAGTTTTATAGACTTTACTTGTGACTACATTTTACTGTTGTAGAAATTTTTTAGCTCTCATAGTTTTCCCACAGCGGCATGTCAAAGTCAGAATTTGCAAGTTACAGGAACATAGGTTTAACAAAAACTAAGTTACTTACTCAAATGAAACAATTTACACTGAAATAAGTTCATATGGGCTATATGCTAAAATATATAAAAACACACAATGTAATTCCTTTGTACTTTTTAAAAAAATCCGAAAATGACGAAAATTTGCCTCATTTATGGCAATTTTTATAAAAGACAAAATTAATTTGTTGTGTGTTTTCAATTCTTTTAGCATATAGCCCATATTATCTCCTTTCAGTGTAAATTATTTCATTTGAGTAAGAAACTTGGTTTTTGTTACACCTATGTTCCTGTAACTTGCAAATTCTGACTTTGACATGCCGCTGTGGGAAAACTTTGAGAGTTAAAAAATGTCTACAAGTAGAAAATTAAGTCACAAGTAACGTCTATAAAACTAACACTATGCCAAGCAAATATAACATTTTGAATTTTTGTCACGTGAACACTCTTAAGGCGGGCGACTAACGGATGTTTTTTCCTATGTCTGAAGCAAGGGCGGGCAAGGACGGCACTGGCACGCTCATTGATTCCTGACGCTGATACGTATAAGGCTTTGATACAGCGTTCAGGCTTTCCGTTCTGCTGACATTTCCATATGGCCCCTTATTTTCGGCGAAAATATTTCTACACTAGTGTGTTTCAGCGCCTCTTATGTACCCCCGCAATACTGCTTCATTGTCAGCGATTGGCTGTTTTTAACTGTTAACTTACATGTCTTGACGATTTACTGCAAGTCACAAATTCGTGGTATTGCAGCAACCTAAATCTAATTGGTTCAGCGTAGTAAAAAAACGTTGTTTCACGAAGACACTCTGCTAATAAGTCAAGCAAAATTGCAGATGTGCACGTAAGTAGGGCCACGATTTTGTCGCGGTGCGCATCCGCAGCTTTGCTTCATGGTTATTAGCAGCGTGTATTTGTTCACGCATGTCTCTCATTTGACTGCGCCAATCAGAATAAGGTTATGGTGACTCCTTTCATCTGTAGTTTGCCAAGACAAGTGAAAGTAAAATCTTCCAATCACAGACGATGTTGCAGAGCTGTAGATGTGCACATGAAGCGTTGAAACAAAATATTACAAAAATAATTTTGCCATAAAATCGTGGCTGTACACGTAAGGCGTTTATACCTGTTGGTGAAGAAATATCATTCCTAAAATCAAGTGTCTCCTCACAGACAAAAAGTTTGGTGCAGTTAACTGTGCATTTGTTTGTAGGGGCTATATGGCGAAGCAAATATGCATTTGATTCAACAAATTTATTGTTGCCTAAGAAATATATGAAAAACGCTTCGAATATCAACTTTGTTTTCTTACTAAATATATAGTTAAACTGGACCAACGGCTCTGATCGAAAGAACTAAATTTTCCAAAAAAAAAAAAGTACCTCAACAATTCAATACACGTGGCTAGGCATCAAAGTCCAATGCATGCCTCTTTTCTGGTCTCGTGTGTATCCAGTTATAGGGAAACAAGATAGAAAACGACCTGCGCGCGGCGCGGCTCGCCTCCCCTACCCCCTCCCCCTTGCTGGTGCTCAGGAACTCGCGCATGCGCTGATACACTCTCTTGTCAAACCTGTCAAATCACCTAAGAGAGCATAACAATCGTAAACAAAAAGGGGACAAAACCCAAATATTGAAAATTTTAAGAATTAATTTGCCTACCCGTTCTTAATCCAAACAAATTTAAGCAAAAGTAATAAAGGATAGTTAAATGCCATCTCTGCAATCAATGATATAATTTACTAGATGCATTAAATAACACTACAACAGTACAATCTACATTTCAGTAAACAATACACATCTGGCATAATGAATTACAATTTCTGTAAAGTGACACTATCCGCATTAAACTTTACTACTACCAAAAGTTAGCTGTAAAGTGTAAAGTCTTTTAACATACATTTCACAATTTTCAATATTGCTGCTTTTAAATTAAAGTATCTTGGTACCAGACGTGTATGCAAATCTTGAAACATTAAATTTCCCTCAATCAATTGCTCAATACTTATCACAGTGATAAAGGAGCAACCAGGAAAGTTACGTATTCATATTATGCTAATTTGGCTTTAATTGTTTCCGTCAAGTACATTGCACAATGAATTAGCAATATAATTAAGAGCTTGTGTACAAACAAAAAACAGTAAAAGGAGCAAAAGGCTCAATTTCTTCTGTCCAAAAGCACACTTAACCGATGAAAATGCCAGTAATAAAACATAAACATGTCCACACAAACCTGTACTTTTTATTTTAGGCTCTGACGATCAATCAATACAGATTTAATACCGTTCAGGTATAATGCTCCAGCATTACCCGAAAGAAACTCTGCGTGGTTCCGCCGTAAGCGAAGCTACTAATCCGGCGCAAAAGACGTCTTCTTAAGTTGCAAAAGTGAAGCTACATTAGTATATAGTGGCAGACTTTATAATTTTGTGAATGCAAGTCAAGACAACAAATCTATGCCGTGAACTGAATGTAAAAGTGTGCCCTTTTGCCACACTAACGATGCACTGCAAACACACAGTAACGCTCACCAATACAATAAGGGAACGGAGTTACATTCTAAACCGGTTTTCACCGATATACCGTCTAACCATGTTGATGCTAGCAAGACGGCCCATTCTCAGCAGCATGTCGGTCACCCTCACTTAGCTGCAACTCACCATTACAAAACGCTATGCCACCTTCCTAACACAATTTTGTAATGTATTCCATCATCATTACAAACTCCATCAAAATACCACGATAAACCGGAGCCCTCAGTTACATCTGACTGTCCCGTCTGCTGCGCGTACTGCCCATAACTCTGTGCGACGTAGGTTATGCGTTTATCTTGGCTCTGTACGAGCGACTGCCAAAAAAAAAAATTTCAACAGCAGGTAACCCTGAAGCAGAATGGCGCAGTTTTATTTGTGGTGTGCTTAATATCAGGATAAAGTAAACCCAAAAATAATCACAACACAATGGTCAAATCAAGGGTTGAAATAAAAAAAAATTGTTTAATGTAATAGTGAATTCGCGAAACAAAGCAACACGATAGCTCAAAGCTATACGTAATACAACATGCTTATCAAAAAGCATAATATTATCAATTTAATTAGGGACTGTGCGATCACTGCTTGGTTATACTTCAGTAGATAGGTTTGGTAGGTGCACTTTGGGGGCGAAGGGCGTCGGTGCTCGGTGCCTCGGCCGCCATCTTGGATTTTCCTCAAAATTTCCCTTTTTCCCTCAAAATTTCCCTTTTTCCCTCAAAATCTGCTCATTTTGACTCAAAATTTCCCTTTTTTCCCTCAAAATTTCCCAAATTTCCCTCCAACCACCGAGTCATTGACCCAAAATCGACCTTGACCCTCCGGCTGCTTAAAGCGGCAAACTGACTCAATTTCGCGAGTCAGCTCGAGGCTG
>PNEQ01083194.1:0-13091 GCA_003012365.1 Medauroidea extradentata | reverse complement strand
CATGCAGGGGATTGGAATGGGGAGCAGATGGAATGACAGAGCAAGATAATCATGCAGGGGATTGGAATGGGGAGCAGATGGAATGACAGAGCAAGAGAATCATGCAGGGGATTGGAATGGGGAGCAGATGGAATGATAGAACAGAATGAGGGAGAGCCAGAGCAGGGGGATTGGAATGGGGACCAGAGGGAATGACAGAGCAAGAGAAGGGAGCCAGATGGAATGACAGAGCAGAAGGAGGGGGAGCCAGAGCAGGGGGATTGTAATGGGGACCCATGGAATGATAGAGTAGAAAATTCTAGAAAATTAAGTGACGTCATCAAAGGCAGGTGATGCAATCCAAGATGGCGACTGCAAAGGTCAAGGTCATCCAAGATGGCGGACGGGTGATGTCATCCAAGATGGCCGCCGTAAAAGTCCCCCGGTCCCCACCCCTAACCCCCTGCCCCCGGAGGAACATTTTACATCTTCTCACAACGTTTTACCGTTGTACCACCTCACTCGGTACCATGAATGGCATCTACATTTTAAAATGCATGGCGAAACTGTGTCGAGAAGTAAGTACTGGAATGCGACGTCGTACACTATACACATACGACAGAATGTGCTATGCGTACTGTAATCAGATACACAGGCCGTGAGATGATAACACGCACATAGTGAGCGAAGAAAATTATATCGAGTGAAATCTGCATATTTAACCAACGGTCGGGAACGCTTCCTGAAATTCACTATCACGATCCCATTCTATTTTTTTAAATTCATTTTTTAAACGTCACCCTAGTTTGATTTTCCTCAAGTAGAATACCATAGCAAGTAAAGTTGTACTTTCTCCACTGTGATAATTCACCAAGAATCACAAGCTCGCACAGGTTGGAAGACATTACCCTCTTACACTCACTAACTTCCGCCACCACATGCTTTACAAAAGGCGTACTAACATTTTGTTGTCTTGCGAGCTCTAAATAATTTTTACTGTGCAATTTCTCACTATTACATAATAACCGCGTGTTTATTCTCCGATACATTATATATTGGCTGGAAGATGTGAAAGGTTATTTTACTGTTTATCTTTCACCAAATTTCACAGAATATCATATGTAGCGAATACATAAGAATTTATTATATACATAAATATAATATATACATAAAATTCTCGTGTCATAGTGTTTGTTTCCATACTCCTCCGAAACGGCTTAACTAATTTCAATGAAATTTTGTATATACATTCGGTAGGTCTGCGAATAGGTTTTCATTTATTTTTATACTCCTAAGTGCTATTGTTTAGTAAATATTTTTAATTTAATAATTTTAGAACCCGGTTGATAACTGTGTAAGTGATAATTGATCAGTTCTCCCCACGAGCTGATACCAGTCTATCCCCACCAGGAGTCGCTGCTCTATTATTATTTATTTATTTATTATTAAACCTCCTCCACTTATATACCACATCCTTATTTATGTGGCAAAACAACGTTTGTCGGGGCAGCTAGTGTATGTATGCATGTAGGTGTATGAGCGTGTGTATGTGGCGTAGAGTAGTAGTTAGAACACGGAAGCTAAAAAAATTATCCATATGCCTTCTGGAAAGCTAGTAGTGGTTAAAAATTGATAAATATAAGATGTTAGTGAGGAGTGACAAGTCCAGTCTCAGGGTGAGATGTAATGTAATATAGCATACATAACTTACGTAAATTTTCATACTAAAAATAAATATGCTGAAACAACCCCTTTATAATTCTAATTGAAATATCGCAGTCCGAAAGTTACAACAATTTCACAGTGTATATCCATGCGGTACATTTATTTTAGCCGTGCAGTAAGGTAACCGGCACTCTTTTGTTTTAGTTTCCTCAAGGTCCTTGGTTCAATCTCAGGAACCGGAGGAGTGAGAAATTATAAAATACAAAAAACGATGGACTTTATTCGATACAGGAAGGTCCGTCATAAAACCACTTTAATTCTGACACTCGTTCAACATTATACTAATGCGTTTTTAACGTTGGGCACAAAAGACAACTGAGCCCACCTAGTAGGACGCTAACCGTCTTCCATCCGTGCGACACCCTTCAAATGTGTACAAAAAGCATATGCGTCTCCCCTCTTACCTTACGTCACAAAAAAAAAAAAACACACACATATATATATATATATATATATATATATATATATATATATATATATATATATATATATATATATAATTTATATAGGTATATATATATTATCCGGTTGCGCGTGGTTTCCAAAATAGGAAACCGTCACTTGCCATACCTTTCGACTTCGCTGAAAGTATATTTGAGAAAGTCGTTTTTTGAAGAAAAAACGTTAAACATGTCTCAAAAATGTTTACTTACGAAAAGAAAATAATGTCCAGAAGATGAGGGAAATATACTTTCCAAACACCACTAAGTCGATTAAGACTTATGATTCCACGAACATAATATTTTTTGTGTATCCAACATTGTTAAAACTGCTTTATTCAGGCCATTGTATTCTCAACATGTAATTACTGGACACAAACAAAACAACGATATAGGCATTAATTATATTTTAGTTATAGAGTTATGTCCAATAAACAATGTGGTCATGACTTGAAGTCTAGTATGAAAAACAGAACGACGGAAAACCCGGACGCCATGCCGGTTCAGAGCAGAGAACGTAACGGTGATATGAGACACTTGATGTGCATATCAGTGTCGACCTTATTACTCCCGCTCATCAAAAGCAGGGAAAAGATACAGGTATGCTAACGATTTAAATCCCATCTCAGTCACGGCTACATACGTGGCTTCTAGAAGGAAAATTTTGGGTAATATTAATTTATTGTCCAGTAATAACATTCAAATCAATTCCAACCGAATACAAATGCTGTGTCTTTAACAGACAAAGATGATGTCAAGTTACCAACACGAGGTAGTTTCGTAACTGCGTATGTGCGTGTGTTCGCGTATACACGTACTGCATGTCGATTCATCTGCATAGCACGCAACGCGGATAGTGCGGGCACGGTAGCAAGCAAGGCCTTGGTAGAGCCATGCGTGTCGGCGGTACACGCCACGAGGAGTGCAAGGTTTCTGTCAGTAGTCTACTTGCGAACCTACCGTATGTAATGTAAGGTACGTCATCTACAGTGAGGACATTAGAGACGATTGTACAGCTTGACACAACAGCAGGAACTAGGAGAGGAATCGGCCATGGTCTTTGTTAAGGAACCACCTCCCAGCATTCGCCTGGATACATTTCGGGAAATGATGGAAAACCGTAGTCAGAATTGTTGAAGCCAGGAGCGAACCCGGGTCCTACTGAATACTCTATCTATAGTGTAGGAGTATCCCTACCTGAGCTTCGAACGCGTTGAAGCTATTTTTTTGACAAAACTATTTAAAGCACATTATGTCTGCATATCTAAGAAAAATATAAAATACCAACCGGATTCGAAAAACACGACTATAGAAACAAGACTTTGAACTATGCTGCCCACAAATAAAATAATGTGGTCACTGCTTAAAGTCCCGTGGGAATCGTGTCGGACGACGTCGTTGGTCAGCGGTTTTTCTCGGGGATATCCCATTTCCCCCGCCCTTTCATTCCGGTGCTGCTCCATACTCACCTCATTTCACCCTTCACCAGCGCTGAAGACCTCGATGTTAAGCGCTGACCAAATTCTCCCACTCATTCACTCACTCACTCACTCACTTAATGTCCAAAAGCACTGCATGCCATCTGAGTAGCTTGCGGGGTGAGGCGATAATGCATTACAAACGTCAGTTAATGGCAACCTTACCGCTCCTGCCTCACACACAAAAGCAGCAATGATATGCATTTAATATTTTAATGCCGCTTAGTGTTTAAAAGTTACTTACACGAATAGGTTGAGTAACCCCTACATAAGCAGCGAAGGGGAACGTTGCGTCAACCACATTTTCACATATTCACTTGCGCCGATTCTTAGAGCTCTATGACAATTTTGGTGGCTTCTTCTCTTATACTTGCTAGTATTTTTCAAAAAACGAATTTCAAATTTTTGTTTTCAACGTCGTGTAGCTCCCTTAATATTCACCATACAATAGTGTTAGTCAGTGTAACCACCCCCCCCCCCCCCGTTTTATTTTACATAAACGATCCCGTCCCGGACTTTGGCACGTGAATTCTGGTCCACGCTGTATATGCAAACATTTAGGTATATTCAAGTATTTCTAACGCAAACAGATTTTACGTGAAATTACAAATGTAACATTCTATATCTTAATAAAATTACTTTCG
The DNA here is from genome assembly GCA_003012365.1 of Medauroidea extradentata. Taxonomy (NCBI): domain Eukaryota; kingdom Metazoa; phylum Arthropoda; class Insecta; order Phasmatodea; family Phasmatidae; genus Medauroidea; species Medauroidea extradentata. The sequence goes on along the minus strand of PNEQ01083194.1, from coordinate 8,825 downwards.
CTCTTAAATTATTTTATTCGTATCGATTGAACAGTTTTTGTTTTAGGTAAGTAGTGAAAATAGTCAAATCACTACTCTGACATGCGCTTGTACGAAAACTATGGAACTGAAAAATATTTTATTTGTGGGCAATTACTATATATTAAATGTGTAACAATAGGGCGGCGTTTGTACAATTATAAAATTACGAACCCAATGAACACATGGAGAAAATTAATAGGTCTACGATGGAACAGCAAATGGTAAGAGGTAAAATGGTCGGGAAAGCGGAGCACTAGCAAAGACGCAAGTCACTATAACTGTGAACATTACTGCTACATCTACTGTGCTATTACTTTAACATATAATAGACGATAACAAAAAATTCAGAGAAATTAGAAAACACCGTGAACTCGAATAGTCACGACAACTTGATGTTTTAAAAGTGGCGCTCGCATGAAAATCAGTTGGAATCGCTAGGAGTAACTGAAACTTTCAAATACCGCTTGACCGCATTTTTTTTACAAGCAAACCACGCCACGAAAACTTGCACATCGATTAAAGCTACTCACGGTAAAGTGAAAACTTTTTATGGCACTTCAACACGCTTAGTAAAGAATAAATATATAATACTGTGGCCTGAAGAAATTAACGTTTCAGACGTGAAGTGTACAGAATGTTTATTTAGGCTAACACATGCAAGTTTAACTTAAGGGGGAGTGTTAGGCAATTTTGCTGTGTTTTCAGTTTTTGAGTAATAACATTTATTCAAATTGTAGTATCAAAATATTCTCTTCGACAAAGCATAGGACATATTCTTGGTAAACTGCTCGGCATTAATAATAACATAACCTTGCATTAATTCATCATGCAGAATCATTGCAAATAATTATAGATTATCTTTCGAAAATTCTCTTTAAATGATTCTGCATAACACATTAATGAAAGCTTATATTATTATTAATGTCGAGTAGTTTACCAAGAACATATCCTTTGCTTTGTCAAAGAGAAAATTTTGATAATACAATTTGAATAAAAAATAGGGCTCAAAAACTAAAAAATACAATAAAATTGTCTAACACTCCACCGATGATCAAACAGAACCGAAGCCAGGTACATGATTATTAATACATCTTACCGCACTTTTACGGTCGAAGAGCAATGTTGAATTGCGTTAACAATCGATTCTAATGCAATACCGACGACGTTACTGCATTCAGTTATGAATATGCCGTGTTAACAACATGTCGTTAGTTAACTTATCGCAATGCGATAACCAGGCCCAAGACAACCTAACACTGGCTGGTGACACTGCCGTGTTTGTATAGCAGCTGTAATCGAAGCTACAGAGGTCTGGATGTCCCACCAGTACGATCAGAAACATGCACGAATGTAGTACTGACAAACAAGCAAGTTCCGTTCGACATTCACACTTCACTTCCTGGAGCGCACGGGTCGATAACCCCGACGGTGACAAAGCACACTGTTGAATGCATACTGCGAGAGAACATAATGGTCGTATTTAGGCGACAACAGGAGGACCACGCACTATCAAGAAGGTACCACTTCATCGTGGAGTGAAGTGTTCGTGATGTGCATATTGTATATCGACTGACCACGTTTCTTACATGACAAAACCTAAGTGACACCACCGGGAACCGAACCCGGATAGCCGTGGTGGGTGACGAGCGACCACTACACGATGCAAGTACAGACGCATCCGCTGGACCCTTCACCTACATGAAGGGGTGATACCTGTTTTTCACGGTAAAGTGATCACTTTTGAAGACCATCTTGTAAATAATTAACGACCTAGGCCCGTGCTGAAGCAAAAGTTGCTCTTCACCTTCAGGCCTTTTTGTGTGCCCGCCATGACAGGGCCTGTTTTGCTTTGTGTGGAAAAGACACAAAATTGCGAAAAATTAAATTTAAATAATCAAGAACTTGTAAACTGGTTTAGGTATATAGATAAAAATATGCACATCTACGTATTTATTATTATTATAAGGTTTATTTATGTCCCCCGGTTTTATGCCGTTCGGTTTAGTAAGGGACAGCTTACAAACTACTTGAACGTAAGAAAACGACACGAACATCCATGTCCGTGTTCAGATTCGGACTCAGGACCTCTCTTACAGTAAGCCAGCATGATATCAACCACACTACGGAGGCCGGCTAAACCTACGTAAAATGAACCGTTTAAAATTGTGGTTTTAGGTTTTGAAAATATTAAGGGTGTGTTTTAGGTCAAAGAAATTTTTTCCGAGTTGAACAAAAACTTCTAGGTATCGATAAAATGTGCTCAAATCCCAGCTAAGTAGGCCAAACGGTTCAAAAGTTATAATCCCTCAAATTTGGATATTCCTTAAAGAAAAATGGTATTTTTAAAACAGTTTTTCCTCTAGCATTTGAAAGATCTATCTTAGGATACCAAGAAATTAATTTTTAGAAGAATAGAAAAAATTGGGAGCACCCGGAGAAAAGGGGTACCCTTAATTTTAAAAATTTTCGAGAGAGAACTAAGAGTAAAGTACGTCTACCAATTTTCTAGTCGATATCTCACACCGTTTCAGAATTACAGTCCCCAAGTGAAAAAAAAGTGAAAAACGCCCCACCCCCCTTTTCCAGTCTCGCTATCTCCCCTAGGAAAATTTTTAGGGCTTCGGACAGATCGCATTCGAAAGAAGATAGGGAATATGTATCGAAGCTCGCTTTAATCTGCATAGCTTCAACAGCTTACGAAAGAGAGAAAGGCGAAAATCGCCTTTTTGGGTTCAGAAATATCCTTCATTGATTAATGAATATGATACAGTTACATTTATACTAACAGATGGCAGAAATATAGCAACAGTGTGTAAGGGAAATGATATCCAGGGGTTCAAAGGTACCCTATTTACAGTGACTAGCCTCTAACAGTATTCAGGCTACTGAAGATGCGAGCCTCAGTTACAAAGATAATATTTATGACAATAAAGTTCTCAGGATTTCGCGATCATTGTCTGAATGAACTTGGCCGCTGGGTGTCACACGCGTCTGGTAGGGAGGATTTACAACGATCCATCGCGTCCGCCCGTCAGTATTTTGGCCCGTTCCGTCCGTAAGAAATGCTAGCGATTTACTAAAACGCCTCAGACGTCCGTCGATATTCCTTTAATTTGCAATACTACCAACGTACAAACAGAAAACTTCTTTGGGATGTAAACAATTCCCTTTAAGAGGGCGTGGCACATAATTCAACGCTAAAAGCATTAATCTATAATTGTAGGTTTCTTGAAGCCAATTTACAAAAATTATACAATAGCAATCCTAGACAATAGTTTTAGCCAACGTTTTAAACAAAATTGTTTCCAATGTTACGAACTTCTGAGGCACAATCTCTGACGCCGGAACCTCGTGCATTTAACTGCGGCGGAAGAGATCACGCGTAACGAATTAGTAATTTTGGATAATTGTTTGCTCATAAATGTGGCAAATACCGTTATCTAGGATTGTCATTGAGTATTTTATCCATATCGGCTTCGAAAAAAGCGTAGAAATCTATTGATATTTTCAGCGTTTATTTTTCTACCACGCACTCTTAAATATATTATTTATTTTACACATATTTACTCAATCTATAGCTACTTATAATTGTAAACATTGTTCTTTGCAACAAAGAAATTTCACGAGCATAAATATTTACTAATTAAATTACTTACGGTGTAATGTAAAAAAATATATCAGTTGGTGTTTTAACTTTTCCCGAATGCCAAAACTATCACTCTCTTTTCTATGCGTACCTACTTTAAAATAGAATTTACAGCATCATCTAACAAATATATTTAAAAAATGCACAACCTTCTTATTAAAATAAACAGTTAAAACGCGATCGTCACCGTCTTTAGAAGGCTGTAATTTCACCCGTCCGTCCATAAAAAGTTAAAGCTTGGCAAGCTTTCGACGGACGGACGTATAGAATTATTCCAGACACCTGATTGGCTGGAGTCTTCTTCATTGGCTTGAATATCGTGTATATATTGTGTTTTCTGAGCAGTCGGGGTTAGTTGATCTACCGTTTCACGTAGGGCACCATGACTTTGATCGGATGGAGTTCGTTGTTCTTGCTTTCTTTAGGCAACTTGATGGTTTCTGTCACTTCTGTTTTCGAGTAGTCGTTTGCTTGGAGTGCTGCTGTAAGATCCTTTATTTCTTCCCCAAGGTAGTCTTCCTCGCAAATTACCCTTGCCCTGTTGACCATAGCGAAAACGACTTACCTCGACGCGGCTGACATCCAAAAGCCAAGATCATTCAATATTTTTTACAGTTCTCTTCCCATGAAGATTCCTTCGTGTTAAGCTGTAATAATCTTCGGTTTCCTGGAAAAATGGAAATATAGGTTTCCTGCAGTTCAGTTCACGACCGGCCACCTTTCTAAGGAAGAGAGCTGGCCAAACTCTGTCCTTCATGACTGATTTGCGCAATGGGTACACTCTCGAAGCTTTCAGTTTTACTTATGCTAACGCTGTTCGCCCGATATGACTCGAGAGTGGAATTATTCCTATTCTGGCACTTAAAAGGCAGAGAGTAAACAACTGTAGGAAACAGCTTTCATACTGTTTCACTTTTCAATTATCTGGTTGAGCTTGTAGGTGGTGAACTCAGGCCTCAAATTGTAGGCTATCACAGCCATTTCACAATGTATCACCTTGAGATAAAGCTACCAGAGGTTTAGGTTAATACATAAACTCCACAATATTGACTAGTAGGTACACTTAAATTACTCAGACAATATACAATACAGCACAACTGGCAATCGTGCCATCTTGGCTTACGGTTTTCAAGTGCGGAAAAATTACAATTTTATATTTGTATGGAATACTGCTAGTTTTATAGACATTTCTTTGGAGTACATCTACCTCTTATTAATCCCGGTACACACTATCCCCAATTATCGTCTCAATTCTGTAATTAAATTTCGATTGAGTTTAAATAATAGAATTCTGTTTCAAAACTACTGCGTTATGTACTCACTATATTTGATTACTAATCAGATTTGCTACATAATGGAGAAACATGTATTTGTGATTTTGGTAGTCATTTTACATTCAGTATAAAGGTGGAATTTCGGAAAAGTATTTCAAATACAATACATGCGTGTAATCGTCACATACATGAAACTGTTATGTATTATTTAGGTTCTGAAAAATACGGCCGCCGTGCGGTCAGTAGGAAACAAGAAATGTATTTCTATTCAAATCATATTGGCAACCTTACTTGCATAGTACGCATGTGCGGTGGCTGAAACTGTGCATGTGCATGAACATAAACTACGATGAAAAATAGGACGGACTCTATATGCGAAATTAAGTATGGAATGCTTTCTGGAACCAGCGTAGTTGCGGTACACATTGTCGCAGTGCTACTTGTACTGAATTAGTTCCGGAATTCTATTCAGAATTATGGCTAATTTTTTTAAAATTAAAAAAATACAAAAAAAAAGTAGTTTATACATGTCTTGTAGTCCGTGACATTGTTCTTCAGTGTGAATTCTTTCATCTCGGTAAGTTGGTTGATTTTCTTTTCTTGCATAAAACGGTTTTATTCAAATTTGGACTTAAACATGCTATTATACAAAAACTATGAAAGTTAAACAATTTTCATTACAAATAAGTTTATAAAACAAATCATGTCACGTATAAATATAAAAATCATTAAAATAATTAATATTTTCGGTTAACTCACACCTTAACAATGGGAAGCTAAAATACAGTATTCGGAAACCAGTTCTGAGCGGCTAACCACTGATTAGTAGCACTATCGGCGCTCGGTCAGGATCGCACAAGTTCACTACCATAACCTCTCATCGGGTCACGAATGGAGGTCTTTCTTACAGACCGGGCGGCCCGCGAACGTAGTTGGTCAGCAAGGGGGGGGGGGGGTCACAGACGACTGCCCTCTAATTTTATTCGTCAGCTCGCTCTTGATTGCGAGAATACCGAATAACTTTCAAAGTGTTTTTAAAAACGGCTGCACGTCTGCGGTGGTATCCGTAACAATACCCACCTGCTGAATTCCGGGTAGGTGTTAACTCTCCACGTTTTCATGAAAATATGTTTGAATCCTTTACTTTATGGAGTATATGCTGCATTTTTTCTTGTAAAATGTTTTTTTACTGTCTTAATCGACCAATGTTTCTGAAATATGTTCCACCGGTTCTAGGTATACGAGCGTGAAGTCCTATCAGCTGAGTTCAAACGTACAGATAAATTATACTGCAAGCGTTTGTTTGAGCAGACGGCTGACAGTTTGGCACTCAGGTACACTGGACACATAGTCAGCTGCAAGCAGTATTGCACAACGCTAGACGTAATCAACAATCGATACTTATTTTTACTGTCTACAGCATCATCTAAACTTTATTTATTTATAAGATGCTATGTCACGCTTGGTGTTGGGTTGAAAGAAAAAATTGAAAGCTGTCTGAACGCAGTAAGCATTTATGTTGCCCCATGCAGGAAAAAGAAAAGAAAAAAAAGTTAGCGTTTATGAACCTATGCCTGCGTGTGCTTGAATGTGGGTTGTGTGTATTTGTGTATGTTGCTCTTTTACAGACCAGGCCGCAATAATTCTGCAGTATAGAATTCCACGCAAATCCCACTAGACGTAGCAAGTGGTAAGTAGGCTTTTCGCCAGTGTCAGAGCTCGGGCCAGATGAATACGAACCTAAGAAAATATGTAGTTAATGGAGGTCATTTTCGTGGTCCAAAGGCCAACAGAACTTCATTCCTCCCGTACTGTAACTGTATTCTGCTGAGTGAGATAGTGCATGGCACTTTCTCCACTTATCTTTCTTTCTTATTTGTCTTTGTGCCTTTGTTAGTTTTTTTGCTAGTTTTCTCAATACCCTCCTGCCCGGTTACATTCCATTTATATTACAGCCTTTACCCAAATGCCACTTCTTATGTAATCAGAAACCTGTTCTCAATGTATCAAATTGTTTGGGTTTGTTGCCGATCTTCGTGACAAACTTTCTCTAAAGTCTGTGCAAGTCTTAATCTTCAGGATGTTATGGAATTCAGCTGGCGTTCTCTTGCGACTATTTCTTCTTACAATCTCCGTCTAAGATCTTCTTTTACTAAGCACTCGTATAGTACACGTTCGACAGCATTATCAATTCCTTAGGTATTACATAGTGGAGATCACAGTAACCAGAAACTGAGCAACTTGGCCTTAAAGTTACTATGACTTGTGTATATTCGTGAGCTGAAGTAGTTCATAAGAATAAATTTTTTAAAAAATCATTCTTTGACGCCAGAAAGTATTTCGAACGCCATGCATCATTTAGTTGGTGAAGACTATTTTGCCTGTAACTTGACTATACACTGATACTGCCTAATGTCTTGTTTTTCCTGTGCAGTAAGTTTTTTATGTCGTTTCCTTGCCACATTTAGCCCTCTTTCATGTACGAAGAAATCAGCCGGAAGCGACTTCGTTTTTGTTTTATAAACCTTTGTCAATTCCCTTAGCACTGATGAGTTTCTTCTACGTCATGCCAAGCCCACAAGGCGATGAGATCGTTTAGGAAAACCTTCTGTGTTCTCGTAAAGCGAGCAGGATAAATGACGAACAGACGAAAGTCGCCACTTGGTGAGGGGGAAAAAATGGTTAAACAGAACACATTACAAAAACTACAACGAAGTGTAGCATAATGAATTGTATTCCAAATATCTATAAAAACAAGCACAAAAATAATACTATATTGAAATATAAATAAAATAACCTGTAAAGAATGCACTGCGGACGTAGCATTAGCCAAAATACTTTTTTTTTGTAAAAATATATAGGTTTTTTTATTCCCGTAATCTTAAAACCCTGAAAAAAAATTACAGGTACTATTCTTAAAGTTCCTGGCGAGCGACAAAACCTTATCTTCTATGTGGCATTAATTATCCATATCATTATCATATAAACGGAATTTGCGGCATATATTATACCTGATACTATCAAAACGGCGGCATATTTTTGTATTAATACAATTTGACAGCTTTGGGTATTAAATTACGTGTGGACATACACATTTGTTTTCAGTTTCTGATGGAACAGTCGTGCCGAAATTAATTTTTCACGTGACTGAGATAACCTCCAGCAAGTGAATTTTCGGAAACGCCTACAGTTGCTCAATCTAGTGAAGACATCGTCTCGTCCAATCCTGCAAGTAATTTTGTCTTTACCTCAGCAATAGTCTGTACTGTCTTAATTGTGTTGTTCGGAGTTTTCCCATAGTCTTGATTATTTGATTAGGGGTTTCTTTCTGAAATTGGATGACTTCAAAGGCTGCACTACATACTGTTCTTCAGGTTCTGGTGTTCATTCCCCAACACTAACGCTGCCCGTTGTCTTTATCTTTAGTCTCGGAAAGACTGTTAACTGCCTTTCTTGCAATATGTTATATGTATTTGAGGAAATCCATCTCGCTATTCTCGCTATCCAAGGTGATCCCAAGGATATAATACTCAGTCGCAAGCTGTTCCATACTACTATCGTACCTTATCACTGGAGATCTTTAAAGTTTCCCTTTTACCATCACAGCTTTAACGTTTATGACTATGCTTCCCTTGGCCTATTTTGACCACTGTAGATAGGAATAGGGGGTGCACTTTGGTGGCGTGTGGCGTCGGTGCTCGGTGCCTCGGCCGCCATCTTGGCCGCCATCTTGTCGGCCATCTTGTCGGCCATCGTCGGCCATTTTGTCGTACATCTTGTCGGCCATCTTGGATTGTCGACCATTTTGTCGGCTATTTTGTCGGCCATTTTGTCGACGACGTCCTTTCTCTCGGCACCGAAAGACGACGCCATCTTTTCATGTC